>SNQN01002274.1:0-40965 GCA_008642245.1 Bassia scoparia | reverse complement strand
CATGAAATAAAATCGTAATATAATCGTATAAAATATGTACGTGATTTTATACGATTACGGCTGATATTATTGCGATTGCGGTTGATTTTATTGCGATCTTCGGGATTTTAGCGAATTCGCTTTACCTCGAATAGTGAGATCGTAATGAAATAAAATCGAGATAAAATCATATAAAATATACACATGATTTTATATAATTTCAGCTGATTTTATTGCAATTCTCGGGATATTTGGCTTCCTCGGGAAGCTTGTCTAGAGGCAAAATATCCCGGGATAGCCTGCTTTGCTCAATTTTGCGTTTTTGCTTAAGAAATTCGTAAATATTAAACCATAAATCGAAAATTTATGGGAAAAATATGCCAAAATTCCTTGTGAAAATTAGTGCGTTGTGTTAAAATTTTGTGAATTTTGGAATTGTTTTCATGATTTAATTAATTATCGCAAAATTAATTAAATTGTTGAAAATTTCGAAAATTGCCAAAAATGATTAGAAAAATTCAGAAAATTCCGAAAAATTCTACAAAAATGTTTAAAAATAAGTTAAAATTATTTTGAAATTAAACCTTACTTTTTGAGGTGCTAATTACCTGGAAGTGGTGTTCGGTGCAAGGGAATTTGCCTTTTTTAGGGCTTGTCAGGGACTCAGGGTCCTAGCTCTCTCGATTTGACTTGTGTGTTGCGAGGGGTATCTTATCATTGGTCGTTTTGGGCTAGGGAAAAATGTAGGTATCTACAACTATCAAATCTGAGCTTGGTTGCGGTGGTGTTGGTGGTTGAGGCGGTGTGGCTATGACTAAGATGGGTGGAAGTGGGTTGGAATGGGCTATGGTAGGTGGTAGTTGGGATGAAGGTAATTTGGGAAAAACAATAATGATATTGAGGTGATTTTAAGTAATGTAGGGCGATGAATAACAATGTCCAAACCATCATTATAGTAGCAAACTCAAGGCAAAAGACCCAATGCTAGCAGTTAAAATGATGTTTTTTCCCTTCTTTTTCTTTAGTATCATTTCAATGTATATATAATATCAATTTTTATTATACTTTAGTACAGAGTACTCTATTTGTTTTTTCATTAAATGTTCTAGATTGAATTTGACACCAATAGCAGTTGATATGTAATGAAAAATATAGTCAAGTGAACTCTTATTAAATTCTACTTGTTTTATATTTTTTTAAATATATAATTTTTACAATAATACAATTAGAGATGTTTTGGATGAAAGTTGTGTTTTAATAAGTGTGAAAAGAGAGGTGGAATGATGAWATATTGGAGGGAGGACATCATTACATACATCAATTATYTAGTAATGCAWCAACAAAYATAAAAGTCAAAATGTTGCAACTTAAAAAAAACTGATGAAATATATGATTTCACTATTTTYTCARTAATGCTCACTTCCCACTTCATGATAGGTAGTGTGCATTAGGTGAATGTAACCCCTATGTAAGTTTCTCTACAACAGGGAAGATTAATATGAAACATAGGATTTTTTTTTGCGGGAACTGATTTTCGCACTCCAATTTAGCGACCGCCAGTGCGGATATTAACATGGAGTGCGGAAATCAGTGGCCGTTTTTTGCTCAATCAATTCCTTTACGGTTTCCGAACTTCAATATTGTATCATCAAATTTTTTCGGGTGAACTTCAACTATTCATTTATAAAAAAAATATCATTAGTAATCTTCAATTTTAGTGTAGGTGTGAATCGTGACCTCAAAAATTAAAATGTTGATATTTCTTAAATAGACAAATTGAGTACGGTTTGATCATTTTTTGCCCATTTCGACGTCGGATTCAACTCTTAAGATCCAAAATAACTCCACAACCTTAATGGAACAATTTTTCTAGAGACAAAAAAAATAGCGTCAAAAAATGAGGGTTACTAATGAAAAATGTTACTCTAGATGAACAATAGCATAATATAGATGAATAAGTGAATAATACATGTGATTCTTCAAACCAATAATACATGGAAAATGGTACTCTACATGAACTCTAAGATAATATCGATGTGCATCATACACCCTTGTGTATGAATTGAATGAAAAAGTTGAGTCCAATCTTCAAACCAAAAATTAAAAATAAATAAATAAATAATAAAGGAACAACAAATACCTTTTAATATTATCATGAATTGCTGTATTATAATTATAATTTTAATGAAAGCTATGAGCAAGCTATATATACACATGAATAAAAATGAGCAGTATTGACTATTGACCCAGCAACGGCTCAATAGCAAGAATCCAAACCTTTTGTAACGGTCATATTTTACAGTCCTGTAAAAAGTCGACTTTATCCTTGAACATTGATAACAGCCACCACCCTCTATACTCTGTTTCCAGCTTTCCCATTCTTGTTCAACCATAATGCAAGCCTTCTTTCTCTCTATTTTTTTAGGGAGTCAGTAATTTGCATTCTTCCCCAAATTTTGCATTGCATTCCCAAACAAGATTCAATCTTTCTCAAATGGGTTGTTTCTCCACTTGTTTCGGCAACAAGAGGCGCTGCCGCCACATTCGCAGACGGGCTGCTAAGACCAACCACCCTTCTTCTCTTCTTCATCACGTAAGTTTACTTCATAYTCATTTGTGTTTTTTTTTTTWTTTTGAATAATAAGATGAGGGTTTTGATCTGTGAATTGGTTCATCAGCTGCAAACATATGAATCTGTTGAAGGGTTTGAAGTACCCAAATTGATTCAGGAAGAGATACAAGAAGAAATTGAAAAGGGTGAAAATCAGATTGAAGTTACTCCTCTTGTTTCCAAGTAAGTTTCTTTGATTATTTCCGAATATAGAAGAAATTGGGTGTTTTTTCAATGTTTCTAAATTGGGTGTTTTTTTCTATGTTTCTAAATTTGCCCCCTTTTCTCGTTGTAATGTGGTAGTGATGAGAAAAAGGAGAAAGAGCATTCAAGTGGGAAAAAGAAGGTAACTTTTGATTTGAATGTGAAAGTATACGAAGATTTGAGAACATATGAACAGGAAGAAGAAGAAGGAGAAGAGAATGACGATTTTGTGGAAAACAATGATGAAGGTGAAGCAGAAATTAAGGAAGATAAATATGCGAAAGTTTCGGTTGGAACTCAATGCAATTCAGATTCAAGCAATTCAAGCTTGTTTTCTTTTCCAACCAATCATAGATATCAAAATTGCTGTAACAGTGATGATGATTTTGATGAGATTTTGTCATCTGATGAAAGTGAGAGTGATTATTATACTGATGATGATGATGATGACGATGATGGTGAAGTTGACAGTGGAATTAAGAGTGAAAAGCAAGAGAAGGTTCAAGATCAGTCATCAGAATCACTGTTTTCACTGTCATTAGACTCAAGAAAGCATGGTTTTGATGTAGAAAGAGGTGAAAAGGAAGTGAATAGTCCACTGCCCATCAAAAATTCATCTACAGACGAGTCGAATTCGAATGAAATGGATCGGAAATACGTAGAATCAGTGCTGAACCCAGTTGARAATCTTAGTCAGTGGAAGTTTATTAAGGCAAAATCAAAGCTTGCATCAAAAGATCAACAAGCAAAAGAGAACATGAATTTAGGCCAAAGTTTCACCTTTCCTGTCAAGAAGGAAGTTGTTGACAAAGAAATTGGGGTTGACACAAGCCTTTCTACTTGGTTAGGGGGTTCATCCAAGAAAGACAATTCTAATAATAACAGCAAAAGTAGCTCAGTTTCAGTGGGGAATGCGCCATCTGACAGGAAAAATTGTTCACCCAATAAGTTTGAGGATAGGCCTATATTGGGGGCTTTAACTCTTGAGGAAATCAGGCTGATTTCGGCAACCTCTTCGCCACGAAAATCGCCGAGCAAGAGCCCAGAAGACGTGCCGATCATTGGCAGTGTTGGGAGTTACTGGAGTCATACTGCACAGACTGCTGATTCTGAGACCAGCACAAAAAGTACCAAGAGCAGATATAGAGAGGTTAGTTTGCCTTTTACACTGTGATTTGTTATATAATTAAGAGAATATMAAACTTGCTTAATGTCTTTGATTATGGTATGTATTTGCTGTGAATTGTTGGTTTGAATGCAGAGTGCTGAAGTGATTTGGGATGCAACACCATTTGAAACAAGGCTGGAAAAAGCATTAGAAAAGGAAAGCAATGGTGAACAAATCTTAGCAATGTGAAAAAGGCTGAATGACAAGAAATTGACACTTTTGTAAAGAGCGAGAGTTTATTACTTCATTGTTTGATTCTTTATTTGTTTGTTCAATTGATGTGGTCCAATATAGTGTGTTCCTCTTTGTAACTACTTTAATTGGGTTGTTTGGGTTGCAATGAAGTTTGTATCAGAAGAATGTTTTTCATACWTGTATGTAAATGGTATTGATGCTAATGGCTTACATAGTTACATGCCGGGTTTCGTGGTTGCCTGAGTTTGTTCCGTTTCATTCATCAAGCCCCTCACATAACCTAGCCTGCTACTGGTCATTTATTTTCATCCTGAACAATAGTCAATTTTCTTTGATGCTTTTCTTAGCTTAGAACTTTGAATTGTCCCAAACAGCTGAATAAATGATTACGCCTGATTACAGTATTGCTCAAATCCATTCTACCAACAACTTAGATGCAACTTTCGGATTTTTGAGGCAGCACCAATAATCATCAGAAGATTGATCAAATGTTTTTGGACAGTATTTCTCAAATGCCTTCTGCCAACAACTTAGATGCAACTCTCAGTATTTGCAGCTGCAGCAGCAATAAACTGCGAGAGCTTGATTGAACATTACAGTCTTGACTTTATAAAATCTTTCGGAAAAGACAGCTTCCTGTTTGATTGTAACTGTTAATCGAGAAATATTATCAGGTACAACGTACAAGTCTTTGTAGATTGCAACTGTTAATCGAAAAAGTTCCTTATTCTTTTTGTTCACACCTAACAAACCATTCAAGAGATTAGGAGAATCCTTCTCTGTTAGCATTCTCCTTCGTGGTTTCTGTGAACGAGTTCGAAATGGTCTCTGTCTTCCATTATCAGGATTCCAAAACTGAGGGCCTAACAGGCACCACATTTCATTAAAAATATTCTGCATTAATCAACACCTCAACTTTTGTTGATCTTTTAATCTTCTTGGGTCCATTTTATGGTGACATGCAATGTTCTTTCAATCTAATTGCGTAAAAGTAAATTAACAACTAGCTATTGAATTAGATTCTTCTTAGCATCATTTCTAGCTGATGAGCTCAATTCCGAGCTTCTAAGATTCTTGTTTATAATTGTAATGGATAGATTCTTCATTAACCCCTAATTCGTACATTACGATTTACGAATACTCCTATGTGCTTAGGCCTTGTCTGGTTGAAGATACTTATAATTCTAACAAATMCCCTGCAAGGAATAGATATTTGAAATGAAACCAACATCATACTGAAAAAAGGATAGATTATTTACAGGAATGTTTTACATTGATGTGAAATTACTTTTCGGGTCAGAAAAGGAAAAAAAAAGGCACAAGAGCAGCATCAGTATATGCTATTTATGCATTTACATACTCTACATGTCATGGAAGAGCCGTCGAATGTCTTCAACTTCTGCAGGGATGAGTGTCACTGGGCATCGCTTATACTGCAAGAGTATCAACAGCAGGTAAGTCAAGGATTTCATAATCATGGACAATGAGAAAGCTGTTAAAATCTAATTTTATCAATCCATAAGAACAGTAAGAAAGCTCTGTATAGATAGAATGCATCTCAAAACAGCAGACAAAAACCGAAATAATACATGCAAATTAGACAGAATAATAGAAGGCAATGCAAGGGTTCAAAAGCCTTACCTGAGATACATATTTGAATATACAACCATAACAGAAAACAAATCCTGATACTGTTACAACTGAAGGATTTGCACGTCTCTCTGAGCACAAAGGACAACGCGTCCTGTCTGATGGTAGTTGAATACCCTCCTTGGCCACCTGTATTAAGGAATCAATTGCTACATTATTTTCTCGGTGAAGAAAAAAAACAATGGCTGAAACTCTCAGTAAACAAGCACACTTTCCCCTCTCTTTTGCTTTTGGCTGTTGTAAGTGAAAACTGAAAACAGAGTAATGTCAACCTTTGGGGCTGGAGGAGGAGGTGGCGGGGGATAGATAGTTGGCGCAGACATCCTCTCCTCTGCCGATTGGTACCACCATTCCATCATCTAGAAACATAACCAATGAGAAAAGGTACCCCCATTTAATTTCTTCTGACAAAACAGAAACTTCAAACCTTACAGATTTCACTTACAGCACCTCACAAGGAAAGATTTACCTTGAATACAAATACAGCAGCAATTAAGCCTGTCTGTGAATAATCAAGCACTGCATACATACAGCTGAGCAATGCTCCTTGCACTTTCTGAAATACCATAGATGCACTATAATAAGAACCCAGTCTCATGCACTCCATAAAAACTAAAATTCCAATATTTTTTAATACATCAAAGATATCACGAACTCACAAACACTAAAGAAATCTTGAATTTTAATGATAGATGACTTAAGCTAYGTTACTCAGGCAAGCTCTTCATTCTACAAACCACCTCAAAACCCATGTTAGTATGTCAACCTTATGACATAGAYGAACAATTGGCCCTTCATTTAGGACCACAATACAAGGAAATTTCACAACAGCTGAATTATCTTCTTGAAACTTTGTCATATATTTCACCTCCTCACAATGATCAAATGAAACAGACAAAATACTATATAAAACAGCAGATTGATAATTGTGACAAATTTGATCTCCAGCCATAGCCAATTAGTCTTCAAGGGCAGGACTTTGGGTTTGCCTGCCTTGAAATTCATCTTTTTTATTCTTCTTGCATCAGTCAAATCAAAGTTTTTCCATTATTATGGTAGATGTTCATGCAAAACTTTAAGAAGGGTCTTCCACTTTAGTCATTGGAATAACAAAAAGGTATATGCATATCAATCTTTCTAATACACTTTTTTTTGGTAACCAAGAAAAATTAATCAATTTCCAAAACAAGTACAAAACACATAGCCCACAACAGCTACAACAAAACTCAACGAAAACAAGAACTCACAAAAGCACCATTTGGCTAATACCAAAATGGCGTAACACAACCAGAAGAAAAGGCCAAAACAAATGAAAAAATAGCATCACAGAGAGCAAAACACCAGCAGCATCAACGAGACAAACACACCAGCAGCCTAACAGAGCAACCACAAGAGCACCAGCAGCAGCAAAAATTGACCAAGGCCCGACGCACCAGAAGAAAATAGGCACAGCAACAGCTCAACAACTCAGAAAAGGCTACAGCAGCCCAAACCAAAGCATWAAGCCAGCCAAGCCACCAACTAAGGGCCAGGACAACTCTGTACGGGTCACAACTTCACGACATTTTATTGTTCTTTTTTGTTTGCTTTGCTTCGTTTTTCTTGTGCACTTTCTATCAGCTATGATCTAAAAGACGTATGAGAACTTCAGCGCAAAAAAATTCAAAAGATATAGTAATTGGTATGTTAAACCATTGGCTCTTATAAAAGATGAAGATTCGCGCTTTCTCTAGCTGCTTGGTGATAGGGTAAGTCTAATGAAAGAATTTCAAAGAGAAGCACCTCAAGGAAAGAATATGCATGATGATGTCAAAGGTAAGAAGACAGTCACAAACTCAAAGTCAAGGTATGCTTCCAAGAGAAAACTTTTCTCCCATTTTAGGTGGATGCGAGCTAGTCACTAATGTCCTTTATGCATCTCGTAGTTAAGCCAGGATTTATATTTGTTCAGCAATTTCCATTTGTATAAATTCATGGTGTGCTTCCCAAGCCACACCAACAAAAAAGGCCACAGCAGCCCAGACCAAAGCATAAAGCCAGCCAAGCCATCAAAAGACACAAAAGGCAGCAAGCAGTAGCATCAGACAGCACAACAACCACCAGGGGCAAAACAAGAAAAATATTTAAGAGGGGACCAAAACATGTGTTTTGTATTATCAGAGACCAAATATAAAAATTTAAAACTAGAAAAATTTTACCTAATTTATTTTTAAAAAATAAATAAAATTGGCAGGCCCCCTTTAGTTCTGCCACCAATAGCCTCCAACTCAGGGCCAGGACACCCCTGTACAGGTCACAACCTCATAGCATTTTATTGTTCTTTTTTTTTTCATGTGCACCTTCTCTCAGCTATTAYCTAAAAGATGTATGAGAACTAGACTGCAGAACTTTTCAAAAGATATAATAATGACTCTTTTGATAAACCAATGGCTCTTATAAACAATGACGATTCACATTTTCTCTAGCTGCTCGGGGGCGGGGTGAGTATGACAAAAGCTTTTCAAAGAGAAGCACCTCAAGGAAAGCATTTGTAAGTTATGCATAATGATGTCAAAGGTAAGAACACAGTCAGACTCACAGGTAAGAACTTTTGTCCCATTTTTAGGTGGCTACGAGCTATTCGCTAATGTCTCTCATGCATCTCGTAGTTAAGCCAGGATTTATCTTTGTTCTGCAATTTCCATTTGTATAAAATCACATTTCTCATTTGCTTCCCCAGCCACCCAATACTCTTCCTCTGTCTGAACTCTGAAGTAAAAGAAACATAATAGCAATACTTCTATCCTTATTAACAATTAACAAGTTCAGATAAAACATTACCTTTAACCAAGCAGGCCCACGAAGTCTCTCCCGTTCATGACTCCTCATCCTTGATATTCTTGAAGAAGCATCCATCTATCTTGACATAAGAATAAATTATAAAAAACACAAGATATCTTATGTGCTGCACAAATGCAAGAAAGCTAATTTCAAAATAGAAACTCAGCAAAAAATTTATGTACCAATTCCTGTCCAGTAGCCCGACAAACATGGATTCCTAAGGCATGCAATCCAAGTGAATAAAATCCAGTGGCATCCAACAGATACAATGTTTGATAAGCAAATGCTAATCCTGCAAGAATATCAAGTCAACATAAGGCAAATCCATGCAAGTTCATTACCTACATTTAAATCCTTCACTATAACAAAAAGAAATTGCACAATTACAAGTGAGTGGCCAGGGATTTCTCATGAAACAAACATTTATCAGGACAAACAACCCCTCTTATTGTACAATGTAGCAAGGAATGCAAAATGAGGCAACGTCATTGCAGCCAGGTAATTGTAAGCCATAAATTACAAGATTGGTTCAGGACTTCAGAGCCATTGGAGATTTCAAGCCAAAGTGAAAAGAAAGTGGTTTCCTCTTTTCTTGTTTTAATTCACTCTATAGGTATGCACATTTACTTCTCTATCAGATCAATAAGGCCACCAAAAGAGCATTTCTTCATTCCCAGAAATGAGTATAATCTTTAGACATTGTGTAATACTGTAATATGACCCCAGCTCACCAGAAAATTATAAACCAGAATGCACTATGCCACATGTAATAAGCAACCCAGGTTCTAAAAATGTCAATTACCTTCATGCCCAGCATGTATGTAGGGGTAACAAGCACTTATTACTTTCTTAGCACCCTGTAATATGCGTGCTCTTGAAGAAACCTCGTGATTTGAAGCTGATGTCTGAGCAACTGGACTCTCTGCTAAATCTAAATAGTCGACATCATCAAATCTTTCATCATCTGATCCCCATAAACTTGCCCGTACTGCAGTTTCCCTTTCTCTTCTATATATTGCATGCAACTTTGACTTGAAATATGGTAACACTACCTACAAAGATGAGACATTTAGASAAAGAATTTACAATTGCAAATTATAATTTCAGTCGAAACAAAAGCAAGTCTGTGTGATTAACTACTTGAAATTCAAATGAACATAAGACCCTATTTCATAAAGTAGATCAATAGATCTTAGCATCAAATATACTAATAACAGTTCAATATCTATCTTATCTCCTTGCTTCAGCATGACCAACTTGTATCTGTTCCATATACAGATTATTGTATATGCCCTTAAAAATCTTCTTAAAATGCAGACTTCAGACTTCAGAGGATGACATTAAAGACACTACACTATTTGTCACTGCTTACGACTACCCAGACAGGGACACACGTTCAAACACAATTGAAGTGATCATGTTGAAATGCTAAACAACGAGGACATCCAAACAGAGCATTAGTTTAGTTCAAAAGTATACATATGATCCAGTTATATAATTATACCAGAAAAACCACAGAAAGGACTCTTTGGTGTTTTTCTATCCCAGAGTGCTGARCCCCATCTGCAAAGTCAGAATGAACAGCATCTTTTTTCATTTTAAATCTTACTGCTCTCCTCCGCAAACCATACAGAGACTCYGAGAATGAAGCATCTGAAAACAAGCCATATCATAAGAATCACTTCAGCAAATGAGGAAATAAATAAATAACCAGAGAAGAATTTCCATAGGCCTTAGCAAAAATGATGTTAAAAGGCATCTGAAGATTAATAAATGTAAATAATGAAACTTCAAGAGACAATAGAAAGACAAAGCAAGAACAGATCCACCATAGCAAAGATGATGATGTAAAGAGAATAATGCATGTCAGAAAAACCATTTAAACAGAAGGCTGAATCATACAACCAGGATGTTATGATCATTTCAGATATCAAGACACTTACCTTACCAACTGCCCCAAAAATAGCAACCCAACCACTCAGAGGATCCAAGGCTAATAGGGCTTGATATGGTCGAAATTATATAGGCAGAAAACCCCTAAGCTTCTACCAACAGTGACACTCTCYTATATATTGGCAAGTTGTTAGCCATACAGCCCACATCATCAGTTCAATGAATCACTTAAAGAGGACAGGCTGTGCAAAACTGCAAGCGGAGTAAGTAGGTAACTAATTCTAAGTGTTAAGCAACTCTACTAAACTGAAGAATTCATTACAACATATAATCATGTAACAAACGCAAAAAATGATCCATATGAGGCTATACATTTTGGCAAGCAACGCACAGAAACTACATCATTCATACGGGGATATACTCACAGAATACCCAATTCAGAAAGAAAGAAACATAAACTATATCCTACTAGAGAACTAGGATCACTCCAAATTAGACCTAGACCAGGTTGAACAAGATCAAGGTAAGGTTAGTTCATTTAGGCCAGTTTAGTAGTTTACCACAAGAATCCACTTATATTGACTTATATGAGGTTCTGACAGGTTAATGCTGATGCAAACTTGTGTTTAGTTACATCTAGTTTATTGGCATTTTAGTATACAGGTATCACTTAGGTAATTATCTTCTAATTAATTGAAACTCTTTTTTAAATATCTTAAGAAAGGTGATAATGAAGAGTATCTAATGCAAATGTTCCAACTTACCATTGAATCAGAATCGTATGATCTGCACTTTTCACAGGACAGAGATAAAGCCCAATTTGAGGCCAAAGGTGCCTAAGCCACATAAGTTTACACAATTTTTTGTATCTACTATCTAATATCTAGGCCCAATTTTCAAATACAACGTACACCGACTACATTGGAAAACCAAATCAATGATAAAATAACAAGCAGCTGAAGCAGGTCACTATATGACAAAAAGACACAGACGCGCAGTTGCAATAACGAAAAAGGAATTATCGGATGAAAGTATAAGGGAACATATATATGAACTAACTCACAAGTCAAACAAAGTGAGATACAAGGACTCAAGAACTTCTTTTGTGCTCCCAGAATTTCTAACTACTGACWTCTATTATAAAACAACAGTTTGATCTTTCTTGCTTCATCAAACAAATAGGGAATTTTAAAGATCTTTTCTAAAAGGATAAAAAAAATATTCAAATGCTAATGTAGAAAACATAAAAAGACAGGATGCCATAGTATAGTACAATTCTATAACATACAAAAGAGAGATAGATAATTCTTTTATTTAGTGATAGAACTAGCAAAATCTATGCCTTGGGTTTCAACCTTGGCTTCAAAATTTCAAAACAKAAAACATTGGTAGATATAAAGAATTTTAACAATTTTCAAATATTTGAGCTACAAAGAATTCTTTGGTTTCCATTTTTCAATTCCTTTATATATATGATATTACATTGATAAGTAAGCTGAACATGATAAATGAACACGATGAAATCACCAAATTACCTGTAGTTCTGATGCTATGAGTCTCCAAAACCAGCATCAATAAGGCAAAGAACTCATCCTCGTAGTCCAACACTCTATGTAGAATTGGCCTTCTAAGAGCCATTACCTACAAGATGACATAAAATCAAATGCTTCCTTTCAGCCGTTTCAGGTGAGTAAAAACTCCATACAACCAATATACTATGTTTAACTGGTCATACACACAGGAGCAACGACAAAACTATCAATTCTACTCTTGCTAAAATCTAAATGTTTTCCACCATTCCAAATTTGTACTTTTTCTWGCGCTTTTTTTTGGGCATTCTTATTATTAATAAATATCATGGAGCATACTCTATATATATTTGATATTCTTATAGTACTCATCTAGGCAAATAAATAAGACCCCACATGAATAATTTTTCTTATGCATCGGGAAGAATTAGAAAATCTAATAATTACATACAGTGTCAAGACTCAAGATTCCAGACTGGGGGAAACAGGGGTATATTATCATTCGCCAGTCTAATGAGAGCCCTGTAAAATCTGGCTACATAGGCTAAAAGTTATGCAGAAGTGAAATAAAGAAGGTTTCAGACTACCACTAGCAACTCGAGGACCCAAGACGCCCCTGGTTTACAAATTACTTCCCTTGGCTAATGAGGAGTGACATGCATGCCATCATTATCTTACAAAAAAGCAGCACAAATGATTTCTATCTTCCCAAACCCTAGAAAGATCTCTTCTTCTCATCTCACTCAACAATAAGTTTCACAACTTCTCAAAGAAACCAAAAACAACACCCTCGAGCATCAACAAACAAATAACCAAATGAATACCACAAAACCTTTGAGAGTTCTAGATTTCATATTGGAATACACTATCCATATTATTCGCCATATATTAGATGAGGTCATGAGGTAATAAACTATAAAGCTCCAAAATATAACAAAAGGTATCAATATGCATGTCACAGTGTAGATGGAAATTACTAATTTACTATGTTTTTAAACCTCAACCATGAAATTGAGARTCTAAGGCTAGAGTCATTTAAAAAAGGGAAGTTCAGTCATCAATAATGAAGTCGGRAAACCCTTCACTTTCAAGAGATGCAACTATTGATTAAAACTCAATATTATCACCTTAAAAATTGAGTTATAACAACTTCATGACTCACCAAATCACTCAAATAAGTAACTGAACACAGCAAGAGACAGTGTAGATGGAAATATCCCAAAATAGGCATGTTATGAAAGAAACATACACCAAGAGAGTAAGTAAGGGCAGCACGGAGACTGGAAGGAAGTTGTTGAGCAGCCGCCATCTCGAAAAATGTCGGCCTTGTGCCCTGCCCTCCCACCTGGAACAACATTTTCTTGCTGGCAAACTTTCCAAATGAATTTGAATTAAGGTTTCAGTAGCTTTGATATTATATGATGCTGAATCTGGTAAAATGCAGCAAACAAAATTGAAGATTCTAAACAAAAACAAGTATTTGTTGAAAACATTGGCTCAAATTAATTCCACCTTATACAYATTGCCAATTTTGCAAAATTTCAATCACATAAAAATTTGCCTACTTTCCTATTTGCAGAAAACGATCCAAATTTAAGGAAAMTCACATTAATTCAACCAATTTGCATATTTATATGATGCTTGCAAAAATATGCAAACTTTCCTTTACATAGAATCATTTGTTTGGAAGATTGACGAAATCAGATAATCCCATTTTGGCATATGCAGAAAACAGTCCAAAATCATCGATAACTCATAAAAATTCCAGTATTTGAGCAAATTTCACATATATACAAACAAAAAAGTAAATTAAACCTGTACATATATACTGAACATCATATACATATGAAACAAAAATAAGGTCGCATTTTGATTGCAACAGTATAATTCTTAATTGCAAATTCGAAACTTAATATAAACAAAATTGAAGCAAGTATAAACATAATTGAACTACAAAATATATGTAATAAATAAAATCTCACCAGAAAATATCTTCAAGTAATTACAAATTGACTATAAGTTGCCAATTTTGAGGAGCTAAAAGTAAAAAACTGGAATTTTGGCAAACAAAGATGAAAAATTGGAATTGAGCTTCAAACAATAATCTGTGTTTGGTGTTTTCTCGAGATTGATTTTTTTTTCCTTCTCTTCTTTCTTTTTGTTTTATTGTTATGTTATGGATTTAATATGCCTTGATGGGAACTTTTTTTTTTCTTTGGGTGAGGGTATCCGAACAGGTACAACTAGGTTACTAGGGTGATTATGATGCTAGTTGAGTTCGAGCTTGGAGTTTCTCGAATTTAGGTYTTAATGAGTCGAGTTTTGATTGAGSTTTGAACAATTTGAGTCAAGTTTTTGATCAGGTTGATCCCAAGTATCTCGTRCATGGGTARCTCAATGGCGATATCCTCCCARCTAGAACTTTTTCCATTTCCAAGTCTCGAACCCAAGTATCTCGTGCATAGGTAGTCTTAATGATTATGATACTAAATAATACAAGATATTAACGAATGACTTTTTTATTAATGGATTTATTAATTYAATTTGTTTTGTATTTAATACATTCGATTACTTTTGTAGATGTCATATGACTCTTTTATTAATTGATTTATTTTTCTCTAAAAAATACAAGATATTGGAATTTTCGAGCTTTTYAGAGTCGAGTTATATGTTGCTCAACTYAGCTAATTAACATCTCGAGCCGAGTTTTGACCAAGCTTAGACCGAGCCGATTTCGAGTAGCTTGTGAGTAGTGTTGTATCACTATCCCCCTAAATACAATTGGTTATACCATAAAATATTATACTCTTTTTTTTCGTTTGAAAATATAAATAAACACATTATTGTAAATGAATAAAAAATGAGTATGATTCTATACAGAATTAGTTAGTTGTACAATACACTTTGTCGCATTGTCCATAATTTCAACGCTARTGCAATTAATTTTTTTCTATAAATTTATACTCGTGGTTTCCATTTATTGTTTCCTTTTTTAAAATGCGTTTCTTCATATTATTATGAATTTTCGTTTTCGTTTATTGGACTAGAATTGAAATGAGAGGGTCTGAGATTGGAAATTGAAATGTGTGTTTTTAAGTTGTGATGAAATTGGGTTGGAATTGGGCCAATTTCATTTCCAATTTTCTTGTGCATCCGACTGCGGAATTGGTCAATCCAATTCCATCATTTCAAATGAAAATGATGTCTCAAACAAGCCCTAAGTAACAGTTGTGTAATATTGGAAAGCTTACACATTCATTTTGTATACGGGACAATCTTGTCAATAGTGTTATTTCAATTGAAAAAAGAGTCAACTGTCCAATTGTAGTTTGGGAGTTTATTGGTAGACCTTTTTATATGTATCAATGTATGGGAAGGAGGGTCAGGTTGGGAGAAGACTACTTTTATCTATATGGGCATTGTTACAATTCAGTTGTTGAGAATCCAAACTATAACTATGAAGTTGGGTTTATGTTCATGGAACCTGCTTTTCTTTGTTAACAAATTGTAACATTTTTTAATGTACTAGATAATTCAACACTAGGTCCATGATAGCTCTAACTTAGATCACTTCATGTTGGAAATTGGCTATTTTGTAGGTCAGTTTTTTTAGCATCTTTTCAATTTGATGTGCCCACCACCCTTTTAAGATGTACATGATCTCCAACTTCTTACCTGCCTTTTTGACTTTCGCACAATAATCTGCAAATAAAGAGCTAGAATCACGTGTGCATGTTGAATCTACTTTCGCATGCAATGTAGGGCTAAGGGATGTGAAAAAGTGTCAGCATTAACAAACAAATTTCCTGCCCAGGAAATTAGTTCGTTTTCATATATCTTCGTTCTAGTTTTTAAAGCATAAGTGTGAGGAAATTAAACTTTCAGTTAGGCCATATCTTAGGCTTTGAAATTGAACTTTAGAGTGCGTTGATTGGTTCACATTTCCCCCTGATTATTGCATCTTGGTCAAATTTGGGACATTAGAAATAGAATGTATGGAAAACCTATATAACTTGGAAAATAGTCCATACCTATGCTTAGTGAGATTATGTGGAACGCTATCCCAGTATCCACAAAAGAAGCCAAATGATATTGGAACAAAAAAAGTTAAGAATGTTGTGAGAAATATAGAATAGAGAGAGTTTTAACACTGAATGTATATAAGTTGTATTCAGTTTACGCTGAGATGTGGTGCGATTAACAATGGCAATTGATGCCTATATTATAGAGGGATGAACCCTTAGGTTTCACCCTATAGTCAAGAATTTCATGCTAAGGATTGTAGGTGGAGGACTTTGTGTGTTAAGCATTAAATGCTTATCATGCACACTGCCTTCATGGCATATGTCCGGTGGTATTCACCTCACCCATATTACAACACCTCCCCTTGAAAATCCATCGAAAATAAAAGTCATAATGAAGAGAAAAGTGCAAATTAATAATTGTATGCATTGGTATATACTGCCTCATTAAAACCTTGTCAGGAAAACCCAATGATAAAAACCTGACTAAGGGAAAAAGAGTGCAGTGCATATAGTCTCCCCTGAATTCAACATATGTCTTGAAGGCGTCGCATTCCAATCTTGTGTACCAATTCTCAAATTCTTTGGTGGTAGTGACTTAGTGAACAGGTCTGCAAGATTGTCGCATGATTAACTGTGAACATCGATTTTCCTTCCTTTGAAGATCATGTGTAAGAATTGGTGATAAATGTTTGTTTCTATCACCCTAATGAAGCTTCATGACTTGAGTGATGCAAGCTGTATTGTCTCGTAATCACCGTTGGATTTCTCTGAAACTGTCTTCATTCCACACGTTCTTGAATGTGACTAATCATAGACCTGAGCCAGACGCACGGTCCTGCTTCGTACAAAGCAATTAGCTCTGCATGGTTCGATGATGTAGCTGTCAAATTTGCTTTGTTTCTCCATGATATAGCTGTCTCGCCATAGGTGAAACATACCATCATTTTGTGATTTAGCCTTTGAGGATTCTGATAGGTAGCCAGCATCTGCATATCCAACTAAGTAGCATCTACCTTTGATTGGTAGAACAATCCCAAGTCTTGTACCTCGAAGTAGCGAAATAAGTGTTTGATACCATTCCAATGTTCTTGGTGGTGTCACTACTATATCTAGCAGTAAGTTCACAGCAAAAAGTTATGTCTGGTCTTGTATGTTGCAGATACATTAGGGCACCAATAGCATAAATATGATCTCTGGACCAAGGACTTCTTCATCTCCCTCTGCGTGTCGAATGGATCATCTTTTACGTTAATGACCGAACAACCATTGGAGAACGATAGGATGTGCTTTGTCCATGTAAAGCGTTTTAAGACCTTTTCAGTGTAGTTTGATTGTGGACAAAAAATACCATCCTTTAGGTGCTCGATTTGTAATCCTAGACAGAATTCGTTCTTCCAAGATCCTTCATCTCAAATTCTTTCATCAAGTATTTGGCAGTTACTTCAAGCTGCAGGATTCCAATGATGTTTAGATCATCAAACATAACTGCAATGATAGCGAACCTGCTTGTATCGTGTATAATACACAGGCTAATTTGATCATTTTTAAACCCATGCTTTATGAGTATTCGCTGAGACGATTATACACATTCTCCACAGATTGCTTTAATCCGTAAAGTGATCGTTTCAACTTTATAGAAAGCATTTCTTAGGTTTTGATTTTCTGGTAGCTTTAGCCCTTCAGGACTTTCATATAGATGTCTGTATCAAGTGACCCATAAAGATATGCGGTCACAACATCCATTAAGCGCATTTACAATCCTTTTTAATTGTCAAGCTTACCAAAATTCTCAATGTAGTTGCATCAACTACTGGAGAATATGTTTCATCATAATCAATTCCTGGCATTGGGAAAAACCTTGTGCTACAAGTCTTGCCTTATATCTAACTAATTTCATCTTTCTCATTTCTCTTTCTAACAAAGACCCATTTGGTATCCAACAGGTTTTACACCTTGGTGTTTGACCTATTTTCCCAAAGACTTCTCGCTCTCAAGCGATTTCAGTCTGCTTGAATGGCTTCTTTCCATTTTGGCCAATCCTTTTATGACGGCATTCATCTACCGTTCTTGGCTCCACACATCTTCATCATGTGTCACATCAATTGTGCTACTGATAAGAAAATACTTCATTACATGACACATCTTGCTATTCCATTGAACTCTAGTTGAAATATAATTCAACGACGTTTCACTGTTCAATTTTCTCATTTTCCTCTTCATTTTGGACGCTGTTATTCCATCTCCACTTTCATCAGTTCTTCTGGAGGGAGGATAGTGTCATTTGCATTTTCATCTTGCAATTTCAACTCTTGGTTGGAATCTTTTGAGCCAGGTGTCTTCCACGTTTTCTTTCGTGCCATAGACTCATTCTCATTAGTCTTATTATCAATAGGTACTCAATGCGCGCGTGCATTTTCTGCCGGTATGTGAGATTTTTCACTTTCTTTGCATCTGTAAATGCAATCAGGCAATTGTTTGCAACACTTTGTAAATAGACGAGTTTCTTAACTTCTTGTTACAAGAGTTTGTTCGTGGGTCTAAGAATTGGAATTTGTTGTATTCCATGTGATCTCTATCTCTTTTCTATTTGGGTCACTTATCTCCCCCTAAGGCTGGAAAACTGCCTCATCAAAAATGGCAGTCGGCGAATCTTGCCTAAACATATCACCAGTTATTGGTTCAAGATATTAATTATAGAAGGGAGTCATAACCAACGTAAATTCCAGCCTTCGTTGTGGAACCCATTTTGTCCGTTGAGATGGGGCAATAGGACATACACAACAACCCAATACTTTAAGTGTTGATATTTGGTTCTCTTCCGGAGACCAATTGCACTGGAGAATATTATGATATGCGGTGGGTCTTATTCTTATCAATGCTGCTGCATGAAGTATTGCATGACCCCAACATGAGGAAGGCAGTTTTGACTCCATTAATAGTGGTCTTGCAATCAATTGCAGTCTTTAATTAGAGATTCTGCAAGACGTTTTGTGTGTGAAACATGAGCACTGGATGTTCAACTTCAATCCCGATTGAAATGCAATAGTCATTAAATGTTTGGGATGTAAATTCCCCAGCGTTATCAAGTCTTATTTTCTTGATTGAATAATCTGGGAAATGGGTTCTCAACCGATTATCTGAGCTAGTAGTTTGCGAATGCAATATTCTACTAGACAAGAGCTTACATGTGACCATCGTGTTGATGTCGTCAATCAACACCATAAAGTATCGAAATGGTCCACTTGGGGATTAATTGTCCACAAATGTCGCCTTGATTCCTTTCTAAAAATGAAGGAGACTCAGTGGCATTTTATTCAAAGATGGCTTATTATTAATTTGCCAAGTGAGCATGCTGTGCATGCAATTTATTCGAGTTAGGGACTCTGATGTCTTTGATTGAATGTCCAACTGAACTTTCGATAATTTGTTCACATTCCCGTGCCCGGTGACCCAATCGGTCATGCATAATATGAATAATTTTCGTTTTCTAACTTCTGGTTGAGATATCATATTTATTTAAATTGACGAAATTAATGATAATAGTCCGTTGAATATGCTGGCAATTTTTCATAATACTACTTTGCCATTTCTCCTTTCGTTAGGCATAAGTATTCCTTTGGCCTTCAATCATTTTTCTAAATGATACATTTGACGCACATTTTAAAAATAAGGTTTCTTCGAGACTGCTCGATGAAGTGCATTAATAATTGACAAATTGTTCCATTAGGAAGTATCATGCAAGCTTTACCGTAACCTTCTATCAGTTTTGCTTGTCCAGAGATAGGTTAACATTGCTTGAGACATCTTCAATTCTGAAAAATATCCTTATTTTTCAAAATGGTATGTGTTGCTCCACTGTCAGAATGCATTGATATTTGGATTCATAACAGATAAACTCATATCTTCATAAAAATAAAGTTATAATCAGTTCAAACAAAATAACAAATATTATGATGGTAATCAAAGTTACAACAGAAAACATAAAAATCTTTCAAAACAAAACATGAGCGAGTAAGTCCTTCAAAACATAAAATAAACTTAAAGTGGGAAACACACTTAATGGTAGTACAGTGATTGAAATATTTTAGGTGTTGTGATTTTAGGCGTTGCGCTTGTCCCAATGACAAATTCATTTCCGGTGTCTATTGTCACCATTATAGTCAGACACATAAGGTTGTGATGGGTATGTGTCTTATAAATTAGCTTCAACTTTTTACCCTTCACTGAAGCCTGGTACAGGTCTACAAATGTTTTGCAGTACGGCATGTTACGTCCCCAATGCCCTGTCATGCCACAGCTGAGCATTGTCATTCCTTTTGAGGATTTGGCTGATGTTCCCATGTTGTGACCTTTCTGCTTATTGTTTTAGGGGAAAAGTTATTTCTACCCCGTCACGACCTCAGCCGCGGAAGTTCCTTCCGCGACCTGTCCGCCACAAGTATAATTCTTCCACTCTATTATTTGCATTTGCCTCAGATGGGTTGGATTTCTCAACTGCATTTGCCTCATGGAATGCCAAAGACCCAATTGGTCTAAGAGTTGTGATTTTCATTAGGGTCATTGCTGTTCAGCAACCAGCAGTACTGACATCATATCAGAAATTCTTGACCTTCTTTCACGATATTGCTCTTGCAGCAATATGTTGCTTGCATGGAAGGTGGTGAGAGTTTCTCAATCATTCTGTTCTTCAGTGATGTCTGATCACAGTATCTCAGTATAGATACTATTCTATGCAGGTAAGAATTATAGTCACTGATGGATTTAAAATCCTGGAACCTCAGATTGTCATTCAAACTGTGCCTTAGGAGGAGCACCCTTTTGTGGTGTCCATACCTCTCATTTAAGTTTGTCCATAATTCTTTGGGATCATCAACATAAGAATACTCGTTTTTAAACTTTCATGCAAGTGGTGCCTAAGAGCAAAGGCTTTTGCCTTGTCTTGCTCGGTGACTGTTTTTACAACAGTGGTTCCCATCTGCATTTTCTCATGGAGGATCGTTATTAGTATGCTCTACCTTTGCTTTCAGATTCATGCTGCATCTACTTTCCATTCCAGAAATTTTTTGACCGATAGTCAAGAATGTTGAATTTGTTTTTATCAAGTCGCCATATTAGCTACATAAAATTTTTTTAATACGAGTAGTTCGTTAACAATACAATAATAAACTAATATCATTAATTCTTCCCCTTAGTTTATCATTGAGGATTATAGTTAAAGCACAAATAAATTTACAATCGAAAAATAATAATAAGTTGAAAACATGTTAATAACAGAACATGAAACAATAACAAGAACATCATAAATAACATAAAAATACATATAATAATAAAAGAGATTATTTTTGGTTAACATGAAAAGCACTAATGCTACAAGTAATACAAATAATCCCGCAACAAGAACAAAATAAACTTGTAATTTGTTTTAAATCTTCTCAAAAGTAAAGTGGAGGGGATTGATCGTCGCCGGAGAGCCATGGTGGTCGAGTGTAGGAGGATGAAGAAGATGAAAAATTTAGAGTGGATAGATGTAAAGGATAAGATAAGATAAGAGATTATTTGGTGAAAAGGGTAAGGTAATCCGTTTTATAAGGCATAATTCTAATGTTAATGAACTGTTGTATAAGGTAGTGTAATAATAGGTAGTGTAGGTAGAAGGAATAGTATTAATATATATAATATGTTAAATAATAAAGTTTGCAAGATTATCACACTGGGATGCAAGCCGTAGTGGTCGAGAACCAAGATCTGTGCAAGAGATCGCGGTTCGAAAACAAAGAAAGTCGTAAAATATAAATATAAAGTATATAAATTATAAAGGCTGCATCATTTTTTCTTACTTAAAATTAATTTTAGACTGATTAAGTCTCAAAGGATAAGAATATAAGAGAACATACCAAAATATTACGTATTATTATCCATACTATATGTTGCATAATATTACGTTTTGGTTACTATAATAATATAGTATGTATGACTGATTTTACCAAAGTAGTCGCGCAAATATGGTAAACAATAAAGAAGACAAACATAAAAACCCATATATATCGATAGTACAAAGTGATAAATATTCCCTTTGTGGGTTCTGATATAGAGGTTCCCAATATGGGCAATATAAAGCATACTCCCCGAAAACATTTTTGACGAAATAACTATACTTTTTAATTAGAACACGTATAAGTATACCTGATAAATGTGTCGTGCTGATAACGGTGTTGTGAGAAATATAGAATAGAGAGAGTTTTACACTAGAATATTATAAGTTCGTATTTCATTTACGCTGAGATGTGGTGCATCTAACAATGGGCAATTGATGCCTATATTTTATAGAGGGAGTGAAACCTTAGGTTTCAGGTTTCATCCCTATATGCAAGAATTTCATGCTAAGGATGTAGGTGGAGGACTTTGTGTGTAAGCATTAAATGCTTATCATGCACATTGCCTTCATGTGCATTATTTGTCATGGTATTCACCTCACGCCATATTAAAAGAATAAATTTTGTTTGGGAATTTCATTCCAAATTTTCATTATTAAATTACCTTGTATCTGATATTTGTACTTCATATTTTTGCAAGAGAGAATTATGCATCAGGACCCATTGACTCATGAGTCCATGACAAAATTTGATCAAAGCTTGTCATTGTAATATGCGTTTGGTTTCGGGAAACATTGGATCAGCTTTTTCATTTCATTTGGTGGAGTGGTTGGACTGGTTATTGAACCACCTTTTGTCATTCTATAAGACAATTTGAGGCTTTCAAATTCATTTGCAAGAGAGTAGGCAAACTTTGTGATGCTAAAATGTYTATAAAAAGCCTTGTGTCGGTGAAGCATGGGATGTGATGGTTCTGAAATTCTAAACTATATCTACTTCTATAATGTGATGTTAAATGGCATAGAGACAGTAGGATACTAGGATAAGCGATGATGCCATRGGATACGTGGATTCCCTCTGTAGATCTCCACACTTTTCTRGAGACTTTTTTCCTGTGTTAGGTTGTCCTGTGTAGTTTGCCCTTCTTTAATGATGGTACACTGTCAAATACTAGTATCGATGAAGATTGTCATCACGAAAACCTCTTCCTATGAGTAATTGAGCATGCTGTCAGGAAAAATTTCTTCCTTTGTTTTTGTTTAATAAACTTTGTGAACAAACACAACTACACTGACGTACTCCTAAAATAGTCGTCAGTGTCTACACTATGCAGTGTAACTTTTCTGATGGTCTTTGTATCAAATATCTTTTCACTTGATGATGTTCTGATTGCTGCATTGTTGTTTCCGCAACTATTTGTGTCAGTGATCTATCTTTCACCAAAAAAGAAATAAAACTATATGTAGTGCAGAGYGATGCCTTCGAACTTTCTTTTGATATAGCAATTGAGATGGATGAGTGAGAGAATACCTCATATTAGYTACTTCCTTGCCTTAGCTTATAGTAGCTTTGGGTTTTTGGCTGAAAAGCTGGCATTTAAGCCAACCAACAAGCCTGTTGCCAAACACTTTTTTTTAGCTGTTTGACCATTTTAACAAGCCAAAAGTCAGAAGCCAGCTAAAAAGCCAGTTACCACTTACCAAACACCCCCTACRTCTATTACTCTATTTATAACAAGCTTATCTAGCAAAGCTAATCCATTCTTGTTTGGTCGAACATCTCATGAACTTTTCTTGTATTTGATTGTCAAGGATTGTTTGCATTAATTGATTTGGTCTTGACAACTCTAAAGCATTGTTCTAAATCTTTTTAGTTTTAAGTTTGCACAAACATTTAATCGGATTTCATATTTGTTAATTTTAATCCTCTGCCTTGTTTATGTAGCTCAAGTCGTATGTTTCTCAGTGCCCACTGAACGCGAAGACAACCGAGAATGCTTGATGTACTAAAATAGATTAATAACTTTAGGTAATAGTTGAATCTTCTAGTTCTCATATTGCTATTAAACCAGCAGTCCAGCTATTAGATTTCATCAAGTAAAGACAATGAATGAAGTGTGAATTGTAAGTGCTAGTTTGTGTTATTCTTTTGTATTAATTACTTGGCTTAGTAAAATTGAGGTTTGATGAAACTCTAATAATTGAATATACTGTCCATCCAAGTTCATTTTTGATAAAGGTATGAAACTATTGTTGTATCCAAATTTTATTGACCATGTTGTGATGTTTTCATTTCCAAATTCCAATTACCTTCGGCATTACATGAGTAGAAATTCTAGATACTATGCAAGGATAATATCAACATGRCACATCAATGTTTGTWTGGCAACACATTAGCGAGTCTCTAACGAAAGCATAAGGTTGCAAATATAGTGAGGGAAAGGTARTTTAGGGAGTCATTGAGTGATTTTTGTAAATCTTCGGCAAATTTTACCATTCTCTTCACCATTTGAAGCTGGAATTCCTTCAGATTTTCTTGACTTGACTCGTGATATTGGTCTACATGTGGTGAATATTGCTGCATTGCAGCATTTACCMTTCCCAAGGCAACCTACGCCATGGCAGACTTACTACGCACCACCGCCAAACCTCCGGTAGAATCACCACCACCAAGGATCGTGCTACTTTGATCCTTCTCGGATCTCAGATCCTGTATGTTGCAACTCTAATTCTTGAATGAGGGCATAAATTTGTGTGAGACTCTTCAAGCTAATGTGCTGCTTGAGTGAGGGATCTTTTTTCCGATGCCCTTCTCAACAAGACAAGTCTAAAACTTAAAGTTCTAACAAGATTGTAATTTCAATAAACATTTGATGAAAAAGCTTACCTTAATAAAAAAAAAAAAAAAATTGGTGCTAAAAGGGCCGCAAGTGCAAGATAAAAATCAATCTTAAAATTTCCTGAAATCGGGAGGAAAACTTTAACCACTTGAGCTATTTCTCACTCTCAAGTTAGCTTATTTGTATTGAATGTTGTTGATAAAAGAAAGCAAGGAGTATTTCATTTGTTTATATTGTCCAATCCTAATGTTTGGCACAATGGCTTACACTATTAAAATTGATATGGATCAAAATAAGTTGACATTCATTATCAACATCCCGTCGAGGGACAACATGATTTTACACATGGATTAGTCGATATTTTCACAAGGATTAGGAGGAACATCCAATCAGGCTTCATGTCTGATTTTGGAATCAGTAATTACAGCAATTTTGAACTAATTTATACTACCACTTGATCATTCATTATCAGTTTACATTAACCTGACAATCTTTCTCACATATCACGAACCTAGAAAAGACAATCATTGTCTGAAGCAGAAAAACAAATCTACTTTGCTAATATCATCCTAAGAGGCATCTATTGTCACTCCCACCAGCCCCCGGAACTGAAGGCTGTATAAATTATACCCAGGTCATTATCTAGGAACTGCAAAAAGGGCAAGAACATCCATGCTACTGGACCGAATCATCTGTCCTAGATCGCTTCAAAGGAGGCGAACGGGATCCACCAGCTTCATTGGCAGAGACCTCTGAATTGTCTTTATGAGTTGAAACACCATCACTTGTGGATGGCACAGACTTCATCTTTTCTGTCCCCGCCTTATTTTGATTTTCAAGCATTTGTAAAAGATACTTTCCCTGTTCTTCGATTTGCAACTGTAATTTTCGTTGTATCTGAAACAAAGAAGCAAGGATTCAGCATTAGAAAAGAAAAAAGGAAGAAATATATGGTTAGCTGGACCCGAATGACCTGAATAGACAAAGTAGTTAGGCAAGAGAAGAATGTAAGCCTACAAGAAAGACCAAAAAACTACTAGAATTGAAAGTAAAGATGGCTGAGCTGTGTCATTATTACAATCAATCAATCAATCAATCAATCAATCAAAGCCTTAATCCCATATGAGAGGTCGGCTAACATGAACCAAAAGCGATWATTCCGGGAGGTCATCCACGTAGATTTTCCTCTTCCACTCTCTACGATCGAGAGCCTCACTCTCTTGGTTACAATTACAAAATTTCAATACTACCTTCTGGCTAAGTCCTAACTCCTAACTAAGACCACCTGTTAATAAAGCAATACAAATAAAGGTAATATGTAGTTTTATGCTTAGTAATTGGCTAGTTAGCTACACATGCCCTGCAATGAAGCAGAAAGGCAGTCAAATTTTTATCAAAAAAACTTAAGCTATAGCAATGAAGCTATATTATAAACACAGGGTTGCATTGACTGATGCCTGGCACATTCATATGCAGTTTGCAAACTCCATTTCAAAGACAATGCAGCAAATGAACAGGCAAAATTTACATACCTCGAGCTGTTCATGGAGCTGTTTCTGAACTTCCATTTGCATTCTCAATGCCTCAGTAATCGTGACACTCCTGTTTTAAAATTAAGAATGTATTCCAAATCAGAACAAATTTGCGGCAACTGGTCATTGAAGTACAAGATATAAAGGGTGCAACAGAAAGAAAATCTAAGCAATGAACATTCAAGTAACTGATTCACACCTGACAGTCTTAACACTAAAAACTAAAATGAAATCCTCCGAATTTTAGCAATAATCTTTTGTAATACATGATAATTTTAAAGATTTGAATCTTATAATGTTAATTATAATCATAATTTCCTCGCTTCAAAAGTAAACTGATTCATCCCCAGGAATCAGCAATACAAACATTTATAGTGAGGGGGAGGCGGCGAGGCAGAGAGAGAGAACAGACAAMGAGGGTAAAAACATTTAATTTTCCTGAAATGTGTGGAACACTTACGATTTCAAATCTACTGATGACACCTGCTCAACAGAACTATCCTTCTTTTCTGAATTTACTGCAGAAAAAACCATGATAAATTTGGTCAAAGGAGTTCAAGTCTGCAATCTCACCAAAATATTGTAAGACAAAACACATAAGATACATAAAGCACAACAACTTGCACATGTCATCACATTTAAAAACCCTGATTTAAAATTTGACAACTAATGAACTGCTGAAGCTATACTCAACAGTAACTGTACGACTTGCCTTCTTACCTGCCTCAGGTTCTAGCCGCAATTACGTGGAAACGTGGAGTCAAGCACAAGTAATTGATATGGATACAACTTTGATCTAAATGCAACAAATTTCAAAGCTTATGGTCACAAGACACAGAGAGCCTCTTAATATTCTACATGGATAAAAGTATACGATGATGTCAAAACATATTATTGGAAATATCTAAATAAGTGGAGTACTATATAGATCTCATTCCTCCATAAAATCAACAGATTCTAATGTATACACACACATACATAAATATAAAGTCATCGATTACCATGTCAAAGCTCTATGCTTGAGCCAGTAAAAGTGAAAACAACACGACACAAACCAAACATGAAATAAATAAGTTTGTGTCAAGCCTTTTGTTGGACTAAAGTATATATTTTATTTTATAAAACACAAATGGCACCGTTATTTCATTCCAGGAAAATATAACATTGACTAGTAACATCAGCTCGATTTCAAGACTAGATTGTTAAATTGCCATGGTAAGCCACATTCCACAAGCGCCACTCCTCGGCAGTCATTATAGTTATAACAAGCACAAAGACAAAAACCACTACAAAAAAAAAAGGCTTACCTTCTGATGATTCTGGTCGAACCCTTGCAGTCCTATATTTCTGAAAATTGAATGAAGCAACTTTAATTAATACGACATAGTTACCAATTCAATATAACAAGCAATAAAAACCAGTGCAAAGTTGTACCTGCAAATGGCTTTTTACATGGTAGATAGTTAAGCCTTCAACATTCATGAGCTTGAGGACACCTTTTGGAGTAGCTCCTGATATACAAATCAAACATAAAGATAGAGATGGGAAAAACAATAGTGCTGTCTCAGCCCAGATCCACTTTGGGAAAATCCACCTGACCTGGCTAGTTCAGATAGACTTGATGAAACATAAAAGTAGTGACCTAAGCTAAGTTTTAACTTTGTGATACTAATGGTCAGTTCAAACTGAGCCACTAATTTGGCTCTGTCAAGCACATATGACCAGGTTGGCTAGTAAAGCAGACAGTATCCAGAATTGTGCCTCTATTTTTCAGGCATCTATTAGCAACTTGATTAAAATAATAATAATAATAATAATAATAATAATAATAATAATAATATAATAATTAATAATATAATCATATTAATATATAATAATAATAATATTATTTAATAATTATTAATAATAATAATAATAATAATAATAACAATAATAATAATAATCATACTTCCTCATATAATCTATAGTTAATTTTTTATGTATAAAAACCACAAATTTTAAAGATAAATGACAAACCAAAGATTTTTATATTTTTATTTATTTTGAAAAAAAAAAACAAAAAAGAACATGTTTATGTAAACAGTCCTAGAGCTGAGCCAGCTTGTTGTTGTAAGCCAAATTAATTTGTGGCTGGCTCAACCCACTACCCAGCAGGAGCACTTACCACCACTAGGTTAACACACTAGGTCTAATAATCATCAGACTGCAGGGCCATACTGTCCAACAAAACAAGAGAAGGAAACAAGAGAAAGAAAACATTAAAAGGAAGTTAAGAACGCACTTTCACTACCACCGAGCTGATTCACAGCATCTACAAAGGCTTCATGAAGTTCTGGTGTCCAGCGCATGCGAGACTTATTTTGTGAACTAGTTGTTGGATTAGCAGAAGTAGACACTTCCACAGGAGGCAACGATACCTGCTGTTGAGCTGGTGGCTGAGACACAACTATATCAGTGGAGGATTGTGGCAGTGGCAACTGAAAATTGAAACGCAGATGGTTATTTGGCCTAAATTCTTCACAGACAAAGAAAATATCAAACATGAATACATGATAATATCTTACTTCCTAAAGCTTCTGTTTTTTTCAGTGACTACTTCCTAATTCCTAAAGCACATACTWTACAGAATTACATATATTGGGTGACTATACATTACAAGCGACGCCCAAGGGGAGAAAGTAAAATGAAAAGGCTCAGTTCACTTCTTGGAAACTAGGGTGCTCTTGTAATAAAAAAGAACATCGAAAATGTCCTTGAAAATAAAACAATGATTTCAGCCGGAGCTCTAGGTTCCCTTCAAATATGTAATCAGTGATGATAGTATTACTTCAACAATCTACGCAAGCAAAACAAACCTTTGGTTGCTGGTCTACCGCGTTTGAATCAGCAAGTATCTTTGAATCAGCAAGTATCTCATTCCAGTTAGGGTCAATAGAGTCAGMATATAGATCCAATTCTTGCCAGCCAATTCTCTTGACATGGTTGTCACAAGACATTACCTCTGTACTATTTCCTACTTGACCATTAACAATTGAAACACCTTCAGGGAGATCAAGTAACTCCTGGAGTTGACCAGTACTCCAAGAATTATTATCATCATCTTTTTGATAGTTAATAAAGCAACTCCCTTGCACGTCGTGATTTGGTGGAAAATCTGTTCCACCACCTGATGAATGAGAAAAAAATGGAGAATTCTCGGGCAGCCTTTCATGAGGCGAGAAAGATGGAAACTGCAGATCTGCGGGAAATGCTCCTCCAAATGGAGAATCGCTACTAGAGGATCCAATATGAGAAATGACAGAGTTAGCTTGCCTATGTACAGAGTTTGTAATCATTTCCCTTGATGATGAGACAAAGTATTGATCAGGTGATTTTGGAAAATCTTCTGACGAATTATTCAGAGCAGTTATAGGAGGGTATGATACGGGAACTTTTAATTCATTGAAACAATTCCCCCCTGACGTCTGCATTGGCAAAGCAGAACGCATATTCATCTCCATCCATAAACCWGCAATACCCGTTCTGAAGGTARCAAGGTAATAAATTATCCGCAAAACTGATACRACTRTTCCAAATYYARMAAWTTAACTGACTCTTACAACACWCTCAGCYAAGATGCATTTCAGAAACTCAAGGAACTGCAAKGAAAAAACAGCAGATGATTMTTAATAAAAATCAAGATAATGTTTCGAAGGAAAAGCAGAACATAATTCCCATCTCATTCTCATACACRGAGTATAAYCAAAGTTTCAGTATTTTTCTGACAACAAAAGAGTTCATGCTTCAAGTTATACAATCCACTGTCTGAAAAATAACATAAAACGATACACAAACAGTGAGATACACACAGATGCTAAAAATTAACAGATTTTTCAAGGCATATATCCTTGTAAATGTAATACTACCCAACTCATGTCAGCAGTTATCATAAATATAAAACCATAATAGGCATTCATGAAAACTACCAAAGCGATTCCACAAACTGGTTTAAAGTTCAGACACAGAGTCTCCAAATTCATTTTCTAACAACACAACTCAATGAAAATATACAGACAATGATCATCATAACATCACCTCAGCACTCAAAATCAACCAAACTGTCATCCTTTATTCCACCCAAAACATAATGCAGCACTCTTACTTATCATCATAAAACATCTCTAATCAACAAAACTACATGAAAAACAACAACTAAGATTATACTTGTGCATCAGAACTTCAACCCTATACTCAATAACTCAATATCATGAAAGATTCAAATTTATCAACAATCAACCCAGTATCAGAATTTAGTCAAGTAGACCCCCTTTTTTTTGACCCAATTGATATCCAATTAATTAAAAAAAAGGGGGGGAAATCACATCATTTCAATAGTTCGATCACTAAAACAGAATCAACGCTACAGTAAATAAAAGAATTAAACATAAACCCCCCCCAAAACAGAATCTTTTTCAGATTGATTGAAAAATGAATATCATCAAAAGAATATTTTTTTTAAAAAAAAAAAAAAAACCGATGAAATTGATAAACGGAATTTACAAAATTAAACAGAAACATTAGAAACTATCAACAAAATTAAATGATGAACCAAATTCAATCAATTAACACAGCAAAAGTTTTAATTTTTGCAAAAGCCCAAATTAGCAAAGTTGGAATCTTACCTGGGAATTCGAAAAAAATTGAGATTCGAACACCCAAAAGCTCGAAACACAAAACCCAATTCCCAAAATCAAATCATTTTGGCAGAAAAAATGATTGAACACAAATTTAAGAGCACCCAAAAAATCTTTCGTACTGTAACAAATGCCTTTGTCTTCTGACTTCACAATTGCAACGAATTTTTATTTAATTTTTGGGTGAAAAAGAATGAGAGAGAAGATAGAATGGCTCCAGAAAACCAAGAGAGCCGCCTTTGTCTCTTTTTGTTCCTTTTTTTATTTGATTTTTAATTTGGTAACAAATATTTTTGTATTTTTTGTTGTGAATTATTTTTATTTCTTTATTTATTTGGGAGAGGTTTTCTGAGTAAGAGAGAGACAACAAAGACATAAATCTTTTCAAGTGCAATTCAATATAATCCGTTGATTTCCCTTAAATTTTGTCCACTTGTGAGATAGTGATTTCATGTTGTGACCTCAAATTATAATGTTTTGTTGCAATGCTTATATAACCAAACATTAGATGCATAAATAGGCCCATTATATTCACATTAAGATGTGATTTGTGGGGCTAACCATAGTTTTTTTTAGTGCTAAGAGAAGTTTTATTTGGCTCATTTGTGATTTGAACAATGTCCATTTGCAAATTGTAAGATGGTACAAAAACTATTTAGTAGAAGAGCACTTGAATACTTTATGCACATGAAAATTGTACCCAAACTTATGTGTAAAACTGGAGATCTATTTGGACTTGACTAATGATTGGCTCAAAGGTTCATTGTCATCCCGTCAAAACAATGTTCGTGATGTAATATTTAATAGTGTCAATTAAACRTTTYGAAAATTTTCTCGAAATTTATGTTCATTCAAGTCTCACAAGTCACAAACGATTGCTTTTTAAAAATCCAAACCATTTTCAATTAACTTTTAGGTTGAATTAGTCGGCATACTTCTTCGTAGTCCATGTGGATTAATTGGCATTGTCAAGTTTTGGTGTACAAACAGTTGCATTTTAATATAGTGCACAAGGGTCTTGATCTTCCATGTTTGAGAATTTGAGAAAATATTTGTGAACCAGGTTTACCTCRTTGTCGATTAGGTTGTGTGTCTATGGTGTGTTGTTTGCCTAATAGATGCAAACTTTTCACTTGTTATGTAAAGCTTTGTTTAATTTACTCTTCGTCTTGCCCCAAATTCTCAATTTTAAGTGCACGATTAAGGCACGTCGCATGACTAAATGAAACACTTTTACGAGTTGATTTTTTTCTTTCCATCTTATACTCAAGACATTTTACCTTAGCTCTTGGACGGTGAAATATCAAGATTATTTTCAATCCCAAACTTTTATGCCATAATCACATTCGAGTACATATTTTTTGATTTTTTTTAATTCCACATGCATGACAATATATTATCATTAGCCTTAAACACAATGCCCTAAATCATGAATCTTTAAAATAAAATTTGAATAATTCTTGTTTTTTTCCAAATACATTGAGTTTGAGTACAAAATTTGATGTGATAATATTTGAGGGTGAATCATTAATTATAGTCTATAATTGTTGGATTGTAAATTTACTTTATGCAAACTTTTGCTACAAGCATACAACGACATTCCCACGTGATCTATAATAGGCAATAACATATTTGCCGAAAGTTAACAAACGTCCCTAGCGTTAGATAAGATAATCAAAAATGGAAATATTAAATGAATATAAACATTAATTACACCGATTGACGTGTAAATTTGGAATTGCATTCCAAATTTAATGTTATTTTAGAAAATATATATATATATATATATAATTTATCTAACGTTCTGGGGCGTGCATTAGCAATATCGAACATATTTTATTCCCTTTTAATACTTGTTGTTTTATTGTTTCAACATGCCTTATTTCCAACATTTGCAAATTCAACTACTCATAAAACTGTCTCTTATACACATCTAGATGTGTATAAGAGACAGGCATACAATTTTACATTGTTTTTTTATAAAATTAGTTCAAATATATTTTTAAGATTAACGCTAATAAATATTATCCTTAAGCCTAACACTGAAAGGATTTGATTAGGTATGAGATCGTCCTACCCAAAAGGTTCTCGCCAGATTGAAGTATCACCCCATCATATATAAAGGTTTTATTCTCGTCAACTTTTAATGTGGTATAAATGTAGATGCCTATACAAGTAAGAAGAAGAAGCAAGAGATTAATTGAAGAATCAAACGTCATTTTTCAAAATATAATGAAATAAATAAAGCAACATTAACAGTGTGACATGTAACAGAGTCTTATGAAAAGTTACAACTTTCATATTTGATTTCGAAATGACAACTATAACTAGTAAGTTTGAATCCTAGAATCAACAAATTAGCATTAGAGCATGAGTATGTCTAATGGTTTCGTGCACATTATTGTGTATCTAACCTCAATAAGTTAAGAAAAAAAGGGGATTAAGTGATTAACATAAGGAATGACTTAAGCATGCTTGAAATTTAAAGAAAGCAAGCAATCATTAGTTGTACTTGGAAATAGTCATTAGATGAAGGTTGACCATTAATTTAGTTGAGTCAAATACTCAAATTTTGCACTTAGCCAAAATTCTGTTTTTCTTTCTTTCTTTCATTACTTTATTATTTTTGTAGCTTCCTTATTATCTTAGTTTTATTATTACTGAATTTTAGGTCAACATCACCCATATTTGGCTATTTGGCCATTTCTCAACCAAGAATCCACATATATATATATATATTTAAAACTTGGTTTTCACTTACAATTGTGACACTTGTCACATTCATAATATTTAAATTTTAGGCATTGTTATTCGTCGTTCCAATTTACTGATTTTCGCCCCAAAATTTGTAGGAAATTGACCAAAATATCCTCACTTAAACCACCCTCACTTATACTCACCATTTACCCTAACACAACCACCATTCAACAAATCATCCCCTCCCTCCCACCACCATTCACCACCACCCCAAACAATTCTTCTCTAACACCACATATCCACCTCTCATGGCTGATCAGCCACCACCCAAAAAAACGAGCTATTAAATTGAAGACTCGGAGGCTGTCGAAGCGGCAGTTGCCGGCAAGGAACGTGACGCAGTAGCAGGGCGCGGCTGAGGCGGCGGAGCAGGCGAAGGTGGTCCATCGGTGGTGGACGATGCGTCGGTGGTTGGCTCGGCTTTCTAGCTTTCGGGTTTGTGCGGATTTTTTTTTTTTTATAATTGTGAAACCTACGTCTGAGATCCAGACGCAAGTCCATGGGACTCACGTCTGATCCAGACGCAGGTCCCATGGGACTCACGTCTGATCCAGACGCAGGTCCATGGGACTCACGTCTGATTCAGACGTGAGTCCATGGGACTTGCGTCTGGATCTCAGACGTAGGTTTCATAAATTTTTTTTTTTAATTTTTTTTTTTGCCTACGGATTTATTTGCAATTATTGTGTAATTAGCATTGATTATTTAATTATCTTCAAATTGTTTATTAAATAATTTGCCATTAAATATTTGTTAAGATGTAATTAATTAGTGGGGAAATTTGAAAAAAAAAATCTTCTCAATTGATATTTGTGAAGTATTACAAAATAGGATTATTTGTATATAATATTTGATATGTTAAATAAAATGATAAACAAATAAAATTAGGTTTATTTAATAAGATTAGTTTAGTAATTAATTAGTAATTAAATGGAAGTTAGACTTTACTATTTTCTTGTGCCAGATTAATGTAGATTAATTTCCACAATTTTTTTTTAATTTTTTTTTATTTTAGTTGTTCAAAATTAAGTTAGCATAAAAATGAAGCATTAATTAATATTGTGGGAGAACGAAAACATTGGGTTAGTTTTTCAAAGAAGCTCTCACGGCATTGTGCGGTCTCAAAATCCTAAGCATGTGTTCATCTCTTTTTCATTTTATTATTTACGTATTATTTTTTACTCTTTTAATTGAGTCTTTTATTGAATAATATAATAGTATTAGTTAATAGTATTAGTATTAGTATTAGTTTGGGCCTATATGTATACTTAAATTTCGTTATCAAAATTGTCGATAATCTTATCCCGGGCGCGTGTAGTAAACTAAAAATATATTTTTTTTAAGTAAAATTTTTAAATTCAAATTGATAGAAAACACATTAAACAAATTAATAATTTGGATCTTTGATTTCATTTAGTGTCTCGTGTTGGGGCCGGCAAAGGACTTATGGTTGGCCACACAAGATTGTCCTGATGAGTCTGGCCTCGAATCCTCGTTCACGGGGGGTGACTGCGTCCGTTAGGAGACAACAGGCCGCTAAAGTCTGCTCGACGGCCTTGGAGTTGCCTATTCAGGATGTGCATGGTCAGAGAGATGATGCGTATGTCGGTGGGGACATTCGTACGAGGACTAGATACCTGCAGGGGAATCGCGAGGAGGCGAGAGATTCTCCGAGAGGATGATTGGATGACATGGACAAAGATCGGTTACCCCGCGATAGATTAGACACTTTTTACCCGGTCGGGCAAGTCACGTAGTACTAAGTACGTCAAAAGAGGCTGCAGAGATACATCTTGGTTAGTTTCATGGTCCAGTAGCTGGAGGACTGTTGACAGTAGTGTCATCCCTAGATCGGGTCAGTTGCCTTGTGTGTCTGGGAGGGTATGATAGAGGGGTTCTGAAGTGTACAACCGATTTTCACTGGCAAGAAACTGAGGGGTGGGGGCGCAGAATCATACCTGTCAATCAGCGGCTGGTACGACGTTCGGGTTATGGGTGCCATTCTCTATATTTGAGCACTTGGATGCTCCTTTGATTTCTGCGTTCGTTGAGAGGTGGCAGCCTGACCGAACAGCTTCCACTTACCTTTCGGAGAGATGACGATCATGTTTGCAATGTCTGGCAGATTCTACGCATCCGACAGAGGGCCGACTGTAGATCAGGTGGGAAATGCCGATACGATGAAGTTAAGGATCCTAGAGCTATTTGGAGTCGAAAAGCCCGACAGTTTTTTGGTGGGTACTGGTATGAATGTAATGACGTTGCTCAGTATTGCCAGTATGGCGACAGGGGAGACAGACTGCTGCGTTTGTGTCGTGATTCTTGTTGTCTGTTCACAGATAAGAGTGGGTCGCGCAACATCTGTCTTGATTCGTTTCCCAGAGGAGTTAGATCATCTTTCTGGTACGTGGGGGGTTCGGGGTAGCGTGCTCGCATATGTGTATCGGAGTTGGGGATCGCTAGTCGTGGCGTTCAGTTGGGATATCTGGTTGTTTGACCTGTTGCATATGCCGGATCAATGTTGGATATTTGGAATGTCTTGGAGCTCCTCTTGTGTTGACATTTGCTTCATGGTTCTTCAACAGCTTCGAAGTCACGGTATGGGGGTGGTAAACGGAATGCATAATCCGTGAAATCGCTCGCATCACTGAAGATCACTAGCAGTAAATTGTCTACAAGTGAACGAAAGAATTGCGCATCCTGCTCCGCCTCCTCCTCATAACTGTGGAATGTCAACACCATCGCCAATGATAAGTGTCCTCCAGAAGGGTCAACCTCTCAACGATAAACTCCCACGATCCTCCTCTAACAATTTGAAAGTCGAACAAGCACACGGCATACGTGAGTAGTCTTGAACGCACACTCGCATCGCCAACCTCGTAGTCCCACAGCTTTATGTTAGCAATCTCATCCCTTAATTTCCTTAGTGCGTAGAATGACAAATCTACCTGTAGTGAACGTAAGTAAGTATGTTGTCGAATTCGAGTGTCATGTGAATGCCTACAATGCTCCAAAGAGTTCATGATCTCGATGAGTTGCCCCCTATTGCAGGCGTGCATCTTCTCAAACAAAATGTCACATGACGAAGTGGACTACGAATCCACTCTTCACATATGAATGTTGACTTTCAACCCGACAATTGTTCGTGTTGCATAATGTCGAACTCGATTAGTCATGCTTTACGAACTCTCCTTGTATCGAAGCCAAGTTTTTCCAAGTACGTCTGTATTGCCGTAGCCGTCTTCATCTCGTGCCTTCTTCGCAGCTGTTCATTTTCTTCTCCAATCCAGTACCAACGACTGATCAATTCATCCCAATTTTGAACATAGGCTTCTTGGACGTGAACTCAACCAATCTCTTCCATGAATCCATAACAAAATCTTTTTGTGGTCGCCGCATCTTCGTAATGCCTTCGAACCACAACTCAAAATCTTTATTCAATGCAAAGACAAAAAGGAAATGAGCTGATCGGAAATACCTCACTAATGGTTGAACACCCAAGCTCTCGATCTGTTACGATGACATTTGTTTGACCTTGACCTATCAAGTTTATGCAATGTCATGAGTAGCCATCGATAGTCCGCTTCAGTTTCTCTTTTTAGAAGCCCCCAACAACTAGGAAGTCATGTTTGTCCGGTGTGACACCAAACAACCTCAACCATGGGAATCTTGTACGGTTCGTCTTGTAGTCGCATCTAACAAAAGAACTTGTGGTAAGTGCGAAAGCAAGTTTGATTGAAGTTGGATGCGCTACAAAGGTACGGACCACTTACTCTCATCATCTGAAGCAGCCAAAACAAAATCTTGTACTCCACAGCAAGGCAATGAATTGCTGCATCGGATTTCTACCTTGACTTTTTTTCCGTCCAACCATTCTCTACAATTGTTAGATATGTCGCATGTTCGGGTTCAATTCTGTAGCTTGGATTTAATTTGCTGCATAATCGACCTGGCTTCACTTGTGCATCCGTCATGTCACCCACCATTTCTTCCCAGCTAGACTAAGATTGCAAATCTGTCTATGACCCAACTGATACACATCAGTGGATGGTTGTGAGTTCCTCACCTTGACGACCCTCACAAACAACAAAGAACCCGTTTCAAACAATCTGAGTTTGGAACGGGCAATTCACCCTTCCTTTCTTGTAATGTCGACGCTCTGGGCAGTCTCCAAGTCTCGTTCCACCTTTCTCATGTATCGATCGCAACACAAATATGGTATCCACTCTGCATTAGTGCGTGGTTTTGTGACTAGCATTGTCAAGAAAAACCAATAGAAAGAGCCACCTCTCTTGCCCACTCATTGCGGCCTACGGTCCGGAATTTCTGTGACTACAAAACGATCAGTGTAATCAATATTGTCACTCGTACATCAGGTACCTGTCCATGAAAAATAACAATTATAATTAAAATTAAAATTAGTAGCATTTTATTTTAAACAACACAAAAAGTTTCACAAATAATTATAGGTATAATAACATAAACTAAATTTGTAAAATAATGAATTTTATGTTTTTACATTAATTAAATTACATACATATAATATATATATATATATATATATATATATATTATATAGGAATAGGATCATGTGAAACACAAACCTTAGTGAAAACTAAAAACTTTAATCTTGACCGTAGGATTTGGAGATGGACGGTCCACGATTTAATCTATGTATATACTTGTATTTCAATCTGGGGTAATCTGAAGTTTAAGGGGTACACGTGTACTGTTCATCAATAGTACTGAAAGTCTTGTGTACCCCTTTACTGATTGTATGTACCCTTAAAATGTAAAATGTACCCACTTATTTTGGTTTTCACGTTTTCATTAACATGTGGTTTTCACTGGATCCTGACTCATATATATATATAATATAATAAATATATATATAGTATATATATATATATATATATAATATATATATATATAATATAACAAATTAGAAAAAAATTCATAACGATACTACTTAAAATAATACATTTAATTAAAACAAAACCATATTAAAACTTAATAACAATTGTTAACAAACTAAATATTTAATAATTTGAAAAAAAAAATCAAAACGATACTACAAAAAAAAAAAATAAAAAAATACTATTGGTGAAGAACTTTATTAGATTATTGTTAACAACTTAATATTAAAACTAATCTATCTTATTACAAATTTATTATTTTTTTTTTTTAAAAAAAAAATTAAAACCTACGTCTACATTAGACGTATGTCCCATGGGCCGTACGTCTGGGAATTCCTCACGTCCCATGGATGTGAGGATTTCTATGCGGTACGTCTAAATGTTAGACGTAAAGTTTCACCTCCCATAAAAAAAAAAATTTACCTCTCCGGCGAGCTCAGGTGCGGCGAAGTGTTCGGGTCCACTTCCGACATTCGTCCAATAGTCGGCGATTGCGTGATCGTCTTAGCTAATGGACGGAGGAGAACGAGCAAAATGAATTTAGTTTACGCAAGGGAAAATGGGAAGAACAAAAATGAAATAGGGGCGAAAGTAAGTAAAGGGGGCGAGAAATAGTAATCCAGTTAAAATTTTTTTTATTAAAAGTACAAAAATACATGTTCTATTTATTTATTTTTGCATGCAAATTTCGCGAACTGACATGTCCTATTCTATTTAGTTTTGCATGCAACATTTTGCATGATAGTGTATTTTTGCGGTTTATACCTATGTTAATGTAATAACCATGTTATATTATATATATATATATATATATATATATATAATATATAATATATAATAATATATATATATATATATATATATATAATATATATATATATATATATATATATATATATATATATATATATATATATTATTATTATATTCTATTCTAACTCATGTATGTTCACATGTCATATTGATATTATTTCGCATAATATCAATTCTATTTAGATCATTTTTTTTTTTTGCATGAATATACAACACATGACCAATTGTTTTAAATTGTTACTAATATATCAATCTCGTAACGGGTCGGATCCTAATTTAAGAACAAGTTTGCGGTCGGTCTACATCAAGTTTTTTGTTTATTATTTATTTTCATTTTCACCCAACTTTTCTGAGTCGGTTTTGCATGTCAATTTTGATCGTTTTTTTTTGTAGGTTATAAATACCACACTTCATAAAAAGATGTAGGAGTAGTAATTTTTTCATGAATTAAAAACTTGATTTTTGTAATGACTTAGTATATTGTTGATTAATTCCTAGGTTTTTCCATCAGTGTATAGCTTACTGTAACATCTCTACTATTACAGAAATCAAAATAGATTAAATTGAAACTTTTTAAAAAATTAAAAATAAATGATTCAGTTATTGATTACAATATTTTTTAATGAAAAGTTCAGTTTAAATGTCCTATATATTTTATGAGTTTTGTTTTGCCTATATTTTTTTACACATGAATATTTACTTTATGTTCTTTTTAATTCTTTTTACCATTCCTTTTTTATTTTTTTACTTTTTTTTTCATTTTCTATTATATTATTTTTTGGGGGGGGGGGGGTTTGCCTATATTTGTTGTGAGTGGCAATTTCTAATTATTTAAATTTCCTTTAATTTTACCTCTTTTACCTTTTTTTCTTTTTTGTTGTGAAATATTTCTATACTTTTCATTTTCGTCTATTTTCCTTTCTCTTTTTTTAAATATTTTCCTATAGATTAATCATTGTTTTCCTTTATTTCCTTCTTCTTTCTTCTTCCTTTTCAGTTTTGTCTAATTAAAATAATACTCTACGTGCTTTAGTAAAAATGAAATTGAAGCGGATTAAGACACATGTGAAATTCCAACTTTTTCCTTTTTTTAATATGTCATGTGACGTTTAGCTGTCTTTTTCAATATTTTTAGTTTAAAATGAGTTTTACGGAGTAATTCACTTTTTTATAAATATATTTTGTACTTAATAACATGAAATGTGACAACAAAAAATCATTCATATCTTCTATGTATTGTTTTTTTTTTGAAATATTATTTGTGATAGTTCAAAAGATAATGTTTTTTAAGTTTGTGTACTCATGTTTTATTTTTTTTTATAAAACACAACAATTATTCAATCATTCTGTTGCATCTCGTGGGGCGGATGGATAGTAGTAATTTCGATAATGGTGAACATCATAGAACTTATTTTTTTCAATTAAAATAGTTAGATCTTTTGATTGTTATCGTGATTATATCGTCATCATTGTATACTATCATTAACT
>SNQN01002273.1:48605-70268 GCA_008642245.1 Bassia scoparia | reverse complement strand
GTTCAACTACGTCTTATCAGAATCAAATTGATCACGAAATGTGGCATGTTTCATCATCGGTTACTCATTTCGGGAGACGCATTTGGGTGTCTACAGAAGCCCCCACTTTGACTAAGTCTGGAGAGACGAAAGTCTCGCAAGACAAAAGACAAAGTATTCGATTTGTGACGGAGAGCAACTCAAGATGTTCTGCGACCCTGAGTTGCCCTTTTTTTCGTCGGTACCTGCAAAACAATGGTTAGTTTTACCTGTAGCTGTGTCCTGTGCGGTCAGTTTTCCTTGGATGTGCATGTATCCTTGGAATAATTTGCTTGCGTCAGAGTTTCTGGTGCGGGAGAGAATTCCAAAACCCGAAAGAGTGTGTGTGTGTGTGGAATTTCTGGTGCTGGAGCAAATTCAAAAACCCGAGAGGATGTGTGTAAGCGGAATTTCTGGTGCGAGAGAATATTCCAAAACCCGAATGAGTGCGTATGTGTAGTTTCTGGTGCGGGAGAAAATACCAAAACCCGAAAGAGTGTGTGTACGGAATTTCTAGTGCCGAAGCAAATTTCAAAACCCGAGAGGATGTGTGTATGCGGAATTTCGGGTGCGGGAGAAGATTCCAAAACCCGAATGAGTGCGTATGCGGAATTTCTGGTGCGGGAGAAACTACCAAAACCAGAAAGAATGTGTGTGTGGAATATCTGGTGCGGGAGCAAATTTCAAACCCCAAGAGCAAATTCCTATTCTTCTCGTATTCTTCTCGGATTGAATGAACCTTGACACCCCCTTTTGAAAGAAAATACGGTACTAGGGGTTCTAGAACATTCCATGTACTTTTTGGTATTTTTTAAGTATTTTCTTATTTTTATGTATTTTTTGTGTATTTTGATTTTTGTAAATATTGTGAAATTCATAGAAAATTATAGAAAAATCTGAAAAATAATCTAAAAATACCGGTGAACTTAGAAAAATGATAAGAAAAGTGGAAATTATGAAAAACACCAGTATAAATTATTTTAAAAAATCCTAAAGTTAAATTGAAAATTCTTCAAATAGAAAATAAATAAAAGAAAATACTTTTTGCCTCTTAATTGACCCTTGACACATGATTTCGAGTGTTATTTCACATATTTCGAGCTTTTTACGAATTCAACGGCGTCTTTTCAAAATCAAACTGATCACGAAACGTGGTATGTTTCATCATCGGTTACTCATTTCGGGAGACACATTTGGGTGTCTACAGAAGCCCCCACTTTGACTGAGACTAGAGAGACGAAAGTCTCGCAAGACGAAAGACAAAGTATTCGATTTACGACGGAGAGCAACTCAAGACGTTGTGCGACCCTGAGTTGTCCTTTTTTTCGCCGATACCTGCAAGACAACGGTTAGTTTTACCTGTAGCCGTGTCCCGTGTGGTCAGATTTCCTTGGATGAGCATGTATCCTTGGAATAATTTGCTTGCGTCGGAATTTCTGGTGCTGAAGCAAATTCCAAATCCCGAATGAGTGCGTATATGGAATTTCTGGTGCGGGAGAAAATTTCAAAACCCGAAATAGTGTGTGTGCGGAATTTCAGGTGCGGGAGAAAATTCCAAAACCCGAGAGCGAATTCCAATTCTTCTCGATTCTTCTCGGATTCTTGAATTGAATGAACCTAGACACCCCCTTTTGCAAAAAAATACGGTTCTATGGGGTTCTAGAACATTCCATGTATTTTTAGGTATTCTTAAAGTATTTTCTAATTTTTAATGTATTTTTTGTTTATTTTGATTTTTGTAAATATTGTGAAATTTATAGAAAATTATAGAAAAATCGGAAAAATAATCTAAAAATATTGGTGAACTCAGAAAAGTGAGAAGAAAAGTGGAAATTATGAAAATCAACAGTATAAATTATTTTAAAAAATCCTAAAGTTAAAACGAAAATACTACAAATCGAAAATAAATAAAAGAAAATACTTTTTACCTCTTATTTGATCCTTGGCACATGATTTCGAGCATTACTTTACATATTTCGAGCTTTTTACGAGTTCAACTGCGTCTTTTCAGAATCAAATTGATCCCGAAACGTGGTATGTTTCATCATCGGTTACTCATTTCGGGAGACACATTTGGGTGTCTATAGAAGCCCCCACTTTGACTGAGTTTGGAGAGATGAAAGTCTCGCAAGACGAATGACAAAGTATTCGATTTTGGACGGAGAGCAACTCAAGATGTTCTGCGACCGTGAGTTGCCCTTTTTTCGCAGGTACTTACAAAACAACGGTTAGTTTTACCTGCAGCCGTGTCCCGTCCAGTCATATTTCCATGGATGTGCATGTATTCTTGGAAAAATTTGGTTGCGTTGGAATTTCTGGTGCGGGAGGAAATTGCAAAACCTGAGAGAGAGTGTGTGTGTGTGGAATTTCTGGTGTGGGAACAAATTCCAAAACCCAAGAGGATGTGAGTATGCGGAATTTCTAGTGCGGGAGAAGATTCCAAATCCCGAATGAGTGCGTATGTGGATTTTCTGGTGCGGGAGAAAATACTAAAACCGGAAACAGTGTGTGTACGGAATTTCTAGTACGGGAGCAAATTCCAAAACTGGAAAGAGTGTGTGTGTGTGGAATTTCTTGTGCGGGAGCAAATTCCAAAACTCGAGAGGATGTGTGTATACGGAATATCTGCTGCGGGAGAAGATTCCAAAACCCGAATGAGTGCGTATGTGGAATTTCTAGTGAGAGAGAAAATTCCAAAACCCGAAAGAGTGTGTGTGCGGAATTTCTGGTGCGGGAGAAGATTCCAAAACCCGAATGAGTGCGTATGTAGAATTTCTGGTGCGGGAGCAAATTCTAAAACACGAAAGAGTGTGTGTGTGTGGAATTCATGGTGTGGGAGCAAATTCCAAAACCCGAGAGGATGTGTGTATGCGGAAATTCTGGTGCGGGAGAATATTCCAAATCTCGAATGAGTGCGTTTGTGGAATTTCTGGTGCGGGAGAAAATACTAAAACCCGAATGACTGTGTGTACGGAATTTCTGGTGCGGGAGCAAATTCCAAAACCCAAAAGAGTGTGTGTGTGAAATTTCTGGTGCTGGAGCAAATTCCAAATCCCGAAATAGTGTGTGAGTGTGGAATTTCTTGTGCGGGAGCAAATTCCAAAACCCGAAAGAATGTGTGTGCGTAATTTCTGGTGTGGGAGCAAATTCCAAAACCCAAAAGAGTGTGTGTGTGGAATTTCTAGTGCGGGAGCAAATTCTAAAACTCGAGAGGATATGTGTATGCGGAATTTCTAATGCGGGAGAAGATTCCAAAACCCAAATGAGTGCAAATGTGGAATTTTTGGTGCGGGAGAAAATTTCAAAACCCGAAAGAGTGTGTGTGCGGATTTTTTGGTGCGGGAGCAAATTCCAAAACCCAAGAGGATGTGTGTATACAGAATTTTTGATGCTGGAGAAGATTCGAAAATCCGAATGAGTGCGTCTGTGGAATTTCTGGTGCGGGAGCAAATTCCAAAACCTGATAGCAAATTCCGATTCTTCTCGATTCTTCTCGGATTTTTCTCGGATTAAATGAACCTAGACGCCCCCTTTTGCAAGAAAATACGGTTCTAGGGGGTGTTAGAACATTCCATATATTTTTTGGTATTTTTAAAGTATTTTGTGATTTTTTATGTATTTTTTGTTTATTTTGATTTTTGTAAATATTGTGAAATTTATAGAAATTTATAGAAAAATCGGAAAATAATCTAAAAATACTGGTGAACTCAGAAAAGTGATAAGAAAAGTGGAAATTATGAAAATCAACAGTATAAATTATTTTAAAAAATCCTAAAGTTAAAAAGAAAATTCGACAAATAGAAAATAAATAAAAGAAAATACTTTTTACCTCTTATTTGACCCTTGCCACATGATTTCGAGCATTACTTCACATATTTCGAGCTTTTTATGAGTTCAACTGCGTCTTTTCAGAATCAAATTGATCACGAAACGTGGTATGTTTCATCATCGGTTACTCATTTCGAGAGACACATTTGGGTGTTCGATTTAGTACGGAGAGCAACTCAAGAAGTTCTGCGACCCTGAGTTGCCCATTTTTTCGTCGGTACATGCAAAACAACGGTTAGATTTACCTGTAGTCGTGTCCCGTGCGGTCATATTTCCTTGGATGTGAATGTATCCAAGGAATAATTTGCTTGCGTCGGAATTTCTGGTGCGGGAGCAAATTCCAAAACCCGAAAGAGTGTGTGTGTGTGTGTGTGTGTGGAATTTCTTGTGTGGGAGCATATTCCAACACCCGATAGGATGTGTGTATGCGGAATCTCTGGTGCAGGAGAAGAATCCAAATCCTGAATAAGTGCGTATGTGGAATTTCTGGTGCGGGAGAAAATTCCAAAACTCGAAAGAGTGTATGTGCGGAATTTTGGGTGCGGGAGCGAATTCCAAAACCTGAAAGAGTGTGTGTGTGTGTGAAATTTCTGGTGCGGGTGCAAATTCTAAAACTCGAGAGGATGTGTGTTTGCGGAATTTCTGGTGCGGGAGAAGATACGAAAACCCGAATGAGTGCGTATGTGGAATTTATGGTGCGGAAGCAAATTCCAAAACCCGGAAGAGTGCGTGTGTGTGTGTGGAATTTCTGGTGCGGGAGCAAATTCTAAAACCCGAGAGGATGTGTGGATGCGGAATTTCTTGTGCGGGAGAATATTCCAAATCCCGAATGAGTGCGTATGTGAAATTTCTAGTGCGGGAGAAAATAATAAAACCCGAAAGAGTGTGTGTACGGAATTTCAGGTGCGGGAGCAAATTCCAAAACCCAAAAGAGTGTGTGTGGAATTTCTGGTGCTGGAGCAAATTCCAAAACCTGAAAGAGTGTGTGTGCGGATTTTCTGGTGCGGGAGCAAATTCCAAAACCCGAAAGAGTGTGTGTGGAATTTCTGGTGCGGGAGCAAATTCCAAAACTCGAGAGGCTGTCTATATGCGGAATTTCCGGTCCGAGAAAAGATTCCAAAACCAGAATGAGTGCGTATGTGGAATTTCTGGTGCGGGAGAAAATTCCAAAGCCTGAAAGAGTGTGTGTGCGGAATTTCTAGTGCGGGAGCAAATTTTAAAATCTGAGAGCAAATTCCAAAAGCCGAGAGAAAACTCCAATTCTTCTCGATTCTTCTCGGATTCTTCTCGAATTGAATTAACCTAGACACCCCCTTTTGCAAGAAAATACGGTTCTAGGGGGTTCTAAAACATTCCATGTATTTTTTGGTATTTTTAAAGTAATTTCTGATTTTTTATGTATTTTTTGTTTATTTTGATTTTTGTAAATATTGTAAAATTTATAGAAATTTATAGAAAAATCGGAAAAATAATCTAAAAATACTGGTGAACTCAGAAAAGTGAGTAGAAAAGTGGAAATTATGAAAATCAACAGTATAAATTATTTTAAAAAATCCTAAAGTTAAAAAGAAAATTCTACAAATAGAAAATAAATAAAAGAAAATACTTTTTACCTCTTATTTGACCCTTGGCACATGATTTCGAGCATTACTTCACATATTTCGGGCTTTTTACGAGTTTAACTACGTCTTTTCAGAATCAAATTGATCCCGAAACGTGGTATATTTCATCATCGGTTACTCATTTCGAGAGACACATTTGGGTGTTTACAAAAGCCCCCACATTGACAGAGTTTGGAGAGACGAAAGTCTCGCAAGACGAATGACAAAGTATTCAATTTGGAACGGAAAGCAACTCAAGACGTTCTGCAACTTTGAGTTGCCCTTTTTTTTTGCAGGTACATACAAAACAACGGTTAGTTTTACCTGTAGCCGTGTCCCGTCCAATCATATTCCAAAACCTGAAAGAGTGTGTGTGTGTGAAATTTCTGGTGCGGGAATAAATTCCAAAACCCGAGAGGATGTGTGTATGCGGAATTTCTTGTGCGGGAGAAGATTCCAAATCCCGAATGAGTGCGTATGTGGATTTTCTGGTGCGGGAGAAAATACTAAAACCCGAAAGAGTGTGTGTACGGAATTTCTAGTGCGGGAGCAAATTCCAAAACCCGAAAGAGTGTGTGTGTGGAATTTCTGGTGCGGAAGCAAATTCAAAAACTCGAGAGGATGTGTGTATGCGGAAATTCTGCTGCGGGAGAAGATCCCAAAACCCGAATGAGTGCGTATGTGGAATTTCTGGTGCGGGAGAAAATTCCAAAACCCAAAAGAGTGTGTGTGTGCGGAATTTCTTGTGTGGGAGAATATTCCATAACCCAAATGAGTGCGTATGTGGAATTTCTTGTGCGGGAGCGAACTCCAAAACCCGAAAGAGTGTGTGTGTGTGGAATTTCTGGTGCGGGAGCAAATTTCAAAACCCGAAAGAGTATGTGTGTGGAATTTCTGGTGCAGGAACAAATTCCAAAACCTGAAATAGTGTGTGAGTGTGGAATTTCTGGTGCGGGAGCAAATTCCAAAACAAGAAAGAATGTGTGTGCGGAATTTCTGGTGCGGGAGCAAATTCCAAAACTCGAGAGGATTTGTGTATGTGGAATTTCTGGTGCGGGAGAAGATTCCAAAACCCGAATGAGTGCATGTGTGGAATTGTTGGTGCGGGAGAAAATTCCAAAACCCTAAAGAGTGTGTGTGCGGAATTTTTGGTGCGGGAGCAAATTCCAAAACCCGAGAGGATATGTGTATGCGGAATTTTTAATGCTGGAGGAATGAGTGCGTCTGTGGAATTTCTGGTGTGGGAGCAAATTCCAAAACCCGAGAGGATGTGCGTATGCAGGATTTCTGGTGTTGGAGAAGATTCCAAATCCCGAATGAGTACGGATGTAGAATTTCTGGTACAAGTAGAAAATTCCAAAACCCGAATGAGTGTGTGTGCGGAATTTCTGGTGCGTGAGCAAATTTCAAAACCCGAGAGCAAATTCTACTTCTTCTCGATTCTTCTCGAGTTGAATGAACCTAGACACCCCCTTTTGCAAGAAAATACGGTTCAAGGGGGTTCTAGAACATTCCATGTATTTTTTTGGTATTTTTAAAGTATTTTTTTTTATGTATTTTTTGTGTATTTGATTTTTGTAAATATTGTGAAATTCATAGAAAATTATTGAAAATTCTGAAAAATAATCTAAAAATACTAGTGAACTCAGAAAAATGAGAAGAAAAGTGGAAATTATGAAAATCACCAGTATAAATTTCTTTAAAAAATCCTAAAGTTAAAAAGAAAATTCTACAAATAGAAAATAAATAAAAGAAAATACTTTTTACCTCTTATTTGACCCTTGCCACATGATTTCGAGCTTTTTACGAGTTCAAATGTATCTTTTCAGAATAAAATTGATCACGAAACGTGGTATGTTTCATCATCGGTTACTCATTTCGGGAGACACATTTGGGTGTCTACAGAAGCCCCCACTTTGACTGAGTCAGGAGAGACGAAAGACTCGCAAGACGAAAGACAAAGTATCCGATTTGGGACGGAGACCAACTCAAGACGTTCTGCGACCTTGGGTTGCCCTTTTTTTCGCCGGTACATACAAAACTAAGGTTAGTTTTACCTGTAGCCGTGTCACGTGCGGTGATATTTCCTTGGATGTGCATGTATCCTTGGAATAATTTGCTTACGTCGAAATTTCTAGCGCGAGAGCAAATTCCAAAACCCGAAAGAGTGTGTGTGTGTGGAATTTCTTGTGCGGGAGCAAATACCAAAACCCGAGAGGATGTGTGTATGCGGAATTTCTGGTGCGGGAGAAGATTCCAAATCCCGAATGAGTGCGTATGTGGAATTTCTGGTGTAGGAGAAAATACTAACACCCGAAAGAGTGTGTGTATGGAATTTCTAATGCTGGAGCAAATTCCAAAACCCGAAAGAGTGTGTGTGTGTGTGGAATTTCTAGTGCGGGAGCAAATTCCAAAACTCGAGAGGATGTGTCTATGCGGAATTTCTAGTGCGGGAGAAGATTCCAAAACCCGAATGAGTGCGTATGTGGAATTTCTGATGCGGGAGTAAATTCCGAAACCCGAGAGGATGTGTGTATGCGGAATTTCTGGTGCGAGTGAAGATTCCAAATCCCGAATGAGTGCGTATGCGAAATTTCTGGTGCGGGAGAAAATTTCGAAACCTGAAAGTGTGTGTGAAGAATTTCTTGTGCGGGAGCAAATTCCAAAACCCGAGAGCAAATTATGATTCTTCTCGGATTGAATAACCCTAGACACCCCCTTTTGCAAGAAAATACGGTTTTAGGGGGTTCTAGAACATTCCATGTATTTTTTTGGTATTTTTAAAGGATTTTCTAATTTTTTATGTATTTTTTGTGTATTTATATTTTTGTAAATATTGTGAAATTCATAGAAAATTATAAAAAATTCGGAAAAATAAATTCAAAAATACTGGTGAACTCAGAAAAATGAGAAGAAAAGTGAAAATTATGAAAATCACTAGTATAAATTTCTTTAAAAAACCCTAAAGTTAAAAAAAAATCTACAAATAGAAAATAAATAAAAGAAAATACTTTTTACCTCTTATTTGACCCTTGGCACATGATTTCGAGCATTACTTCACATATTTCAAGCTTTTTACGAGTTAAACCGCGTCTTTTCAGATTCAAATTGATCACGAAACGTGGTATGTTTCATCTTCGGGTACTCATTTCGGGAGACACATTTGGGTGTCTATAGAAGCCCCCACTTTGACTCAGTTTGGAGAGACGAAAGTCTCGCAAGACGAAAGACAAAGTATTCGATTTGGGACGGAGAGCAACTCAAGACGTTATGCGACCATGAGTTGCCCTTTTTTCGCAGGTGTAGGACGTGGGCCGCGCCCTCGCGTATAGCGGGCGCGCGGCTTGGTACTACATCGAGGTGCTTTGCGTGGGCTTGAGCCACGGAACCCGCACGTGAGTGCGTTGGGGTAGTGTTGTCGAGTAAGTGGAGTCGCCACCGTGCCTATAAAGGTTATTCACGGACGCCCGAAACGTTGGTGCCAAATTAATGGCCCCACGTTCTGATCCAGTAACGAGTTCGTGGGTTCGCGGGCACTGGTATGAATCAGATCTGTAACCCAATTCGCCCGCATGTAGCGGCCTCTACTCGGTCTCATTGCATTCCGTCATCATGATTATTTAATGCACATAACTCACACTTTCAGTACCTTAGAAGCGTACTAACCCTAGGATTACTATGAAAGTGTGTTTCTATTATGTACAGAGACTACTACCTAGAATTTGTGACCGACTTTGCATTATCAAAATTTAAACGGTGCCTAAAAACGGTTGTCCATAGTTAATCTGATTTTAAAGTGATCACATAATTTCCGGTCTTTATTTAGCAAAATATATACAAACGATACAACAATGACAAATGCGAAGTATATGAACTTCAAAACATATATACAAGCCAATCTTACCTTAAATCTGCAACAAAACAAAAGTTAGTTCGTAATAAGAAACGAGCGAAATGAATCTTCCGCCTTGATCGCTAATATAGAGACAAACAAACAAATGTTAGTTCATAATAAAAACGAGCGAAATGAATCTTCCGCTTGAATCGCTATACAAGGATAAGAAATCGTTAGTATTGACAAGTGATAATAATAATAATGAAAATGAATAAAAAAGAACGAAAACAAAAACAATGAAACATTGAAAACGTTAATGAAAATCTACATATTTACATGAACAATTAAATAGTGAGTTTCTACATGTTTGTTAATTAGATCAAAACTCGTAATAGTTATTAATTAGATAAAAAGGAGTATGTTAATGGCGAGTAACTCAGAAATAAACCTTGTTATTGCTTGTTGAATCGAAACAGAATCGATGCTTTGAACTCAAGAACGAATGTGTTTAGAGTGTTTGAGAGAGAGATAGAGAGAATGGACGTGTGTTCTCGAAAATCGTGTGTGGAATGAGCAAGGCAGGCACGTATTTATAGGCACGAGGGGAAAAAACGAGGAGAAAACCCTGCGTATATACGTAGGGAGAGCTGCGTATATACGCAGGTGGCCTGCGTATATAGCAGACCATTCGCAGGTAGCCTGCGTATATACGCAGAGGGCTGCGTATATACGCAGGCCTCTGCGTATATACGCAAGCCTTGCGTATATATTTTTTCCAAACCTCGAATATTTTGATTTCCTCCGATTTATTATTCGTGATTTGCCTTGATTCGACGCACCTAGACACCCTTGCTCTCCAAGCAAGGAGTTCTAGAGTGTTCTAGAAAGGTTCCACGTATTTCCGGAGTTTTTGTGTATTTGTTATTTTTTTGTATTTTCTGCATATAAAAACTTATAAAAACATAGAAAATGTAGAAAATCAGAAAAAATAATCTAAAAATACTGGTGAGCTCAGAAATGTAAGGAGTGTGATTATGGAGATCACCAATATAAATTATTTTAAAAAATCCTAAAAACAGAAAAGAAAACCTAAAAATAGAAATAATTAAAATAAATAAAAGAAAATGTTTTTGCCCTTTTATTTGTCCTTTGCTCAATAGTTCCGAGTATGACATCACGTATTTGCAACTTTTGTGAGTTCAAAGCATCTTTTCTAAGTCGAAACAATCGCGAGACGCGGTATGTTTCATCACTGATTACTCTTTTTGGGGAGACATTTTAGGTGTCTACAGAAGCCCCCACTTTGACTGAGTCTGAAGAGACGATAGTCTCGTAAGACGAAAGTCAAAAGTATTCGATTCGGGACGGAGAGGAACTCAAGACGTTCTGCACCCTGAGTTACCCTTTTTCGCCGGTACCTGCAAAACAAAGGTTAGGTTACCTGTAGCCGTGTCCCGTGCGGTCTGATTTGCTTGCTTGGGAATTTCTGGTGCGGGAGAAATTCAAAACCCGGAAAAGTGCGCGGAACTTCTTGAGCGGAGAAGATTCCAAAAACCCGAGAGTTGCTGACGGAACTCTGTAGCGGAGAAATTTCCAAGACCGAAGATGTGCTGACGGAACTTCTGTAGCGGAGAAGATTCAAGACCCGAAGATGTGCTGACGGAACTTCTGTAGCGGGAGAAGATTCCAAGACCCGAAAGATGCTTGAGATTTCTGTAGCGGAGAAACCATAAGACCGAAAGATGGTTGTGCTGGATTTCTGTAGCGGGAGAAATCGTAGACCCGAAAGATGTTTGTGCTGGATTTCTGTAGCGGGAGAAATCGTAGACCGAAGTGTGTATATATGGAATTTCTGGTGCGGGGAAAGTTCCAAACCCAGAAATGTGTAAAGGAGCTGTTAGCGCAAAGAAGCCCCCACTTTGACTGAGTCTGAAGAGACGAAAATCTCGTAAGACGAAAGTCAAAGTATTTGATTTGGGACGAAGAGTAACTCAAGACGTTCTGCGACCTGAGTCACCCTTTTTCGCCGGTACCTGCAAAACAAAGGTTAGTTTTACCTGTTACCGCGCCCATGCGGTTTTATACCCTTGGAAGCGCCTGGATCCTCGTGGCTTTCTCCCTACGGCTGACCTGGAAACGCCTCGATCCTTCGGAAGTTCCCTACGACTGACCTTGGCTTTTGGGGAGAGTTGTGATGTACATGCCTTCCCTACGGCTGACCTTGGCTTTTCGGGAAGACGTAATGTAAGTTCCGTCGGAAGCGCCTCGTTCCTTCGGAAATTTCACCTACGGCTGACCTTAGCTTTTCGGGGAAAGTTGCGTGTAGCAACAATCGCGTATAGCGATGAATGCCGTGTAGAGTGTGAAGGCAACTGCATGTTAAGATGGGCCCTAGCCTTGTGTGGAGGTGGTGCAATGTGCAATGTGCAATGTGCAATGTGCAATGTAATGTGTTTGTGCAGGATGCATATGCATGATGATGTTTGTATGCTCAATGCGCAATGATGCTTATGAAGTGTTTGCAATGGCTATATGTGTATGCAAGTCTATTCTTAGATCTAATGCATGAAATGACCACGGAATGGACTAATGGTAAGATTCTTTTGGATTGTGGGATGGAGCCGTCTCAAGCCCCCATTCGAGCAAAGGCGATTGCTTGTGATTGCAAGTGAGCCCCCAACCCATGGGTTTGGGTGTATGGAATGGCTTAATTTGTGGTGTCGATGGTTGGTTTAGTGGTGAGCCCCAGCTTGATCGAGTTGGGGCAATGGTTGATGGAGCAAGGTAAGGCTAGTGAATGTTGTGGAGTCATGGGTTAGCCTTCTGTGGCAGTAATTGGTAAGGGATGTGTAGTGCATGGGATTGTGATTTGCCCAAATCGGTAACTTGAGCTGAATGCGCATGAGCTGGAATGTGAGCATGATGATTGCTACAGAGTGATGCCTAAGGAGAGTTGAGGGAAGCCCTTAAGGTGAATGAAAGAATAGGCTAAAGGTTCAAGAAAGACAAGGTTAAATTTGTGACATAGGGTAAAATGGGATTGATGTGGTTGCTAGATGATGTAGTTCAACTCGAGTCTATGTCGGGTGCTCGAATTTGTGCTTCTAGCCTATGAATCAGAATAGAATGCCTCGAATGTTATTGAATTTATGGTCGGACTCGAGAAGAGGCTTCCTACGTATCCTTACGGAATCAGACCGTCGTAGTTCTTGATGATGATTTGGACATGCCTCGTGTGAGAGGGCTTTTGTGGTGTGTATGTGAGGCTGTGGTTTGAGGGTTGAAAAGGCTTGATGATCACGAAGTGACCCACGGTGGCGAGTGTGCTTTTTAGACTTTGCTTTTTGTTTGAATTGGGCTTTGAATTTGGAAATGCATTGATTTTTGGCATTGATTTGCATTTGAACTTTGATTTTTTGATTTTTGTCTTTTTGCCCATTTTTATTCTTCTTTTTTTTCTTTTGCACATGTCTTTTCCTACGCACCGTTTGATCAAAGGGTTAGGCTCGATGGGCGATGAAGAAAGATAGGCCTCGATTGTGTAAGTGTGGTCTATGGCCGAAAGTTCAGCGAGTTGTTGTGTGATGAGAGAGGAAGGAGGGAAGAGGTTATTTTGTGGAGCTATGAAAGAAGCTCTCTTGGCTAATGATACATTCTCGCGCGCAATATACGATTTCTCCTCGTCGTCAACTCTATTCTCTGCGGCTCTCTGTCGTGTGAGTGTAAGAGCGCTAAGACATTCTCGTCTGTCCTTTTGTGGAAGATCGGAAGCTCAGTGCAGAGGACATAATGACCGTTCTCTCACGGGGGTTCTAGAAACCTCAATGTATTTTTAAAGTATTTTCTGATTTTTTATGTATTTTTTGTTTATTTTGATTTTTGTAAATATTATGAAATTCATATAAAATTATAGAAAAATCGTAAAAATAGTCTAAAAATACTGGTGAACTCAGAAAAATGAGAAGAAAAGTGTAAATTATGAAAATCATTAGTATAAATTATTTTAAAAAATCCTAAAGTTAAATAGAAAATTCTACAAATAGAAAATAAATAAAAGAAAATACTTTTTGCCTCTTATTTGACCCTTGACACATGATTTCGAGCATTACTTCACATATTTCGAGCTTTTTACGAGTTCAACTACGTCTTAACAGAATCAAATTGATCACGAAACGTGGAATGTTTGATCATCGGTTACTCATTTCGGGAGACACATTTGGGTTTCTACAGAAGCCCCCACTTTGACTGAGTCTGGAGAGCCGACAGTCTCGCAAGACAAAAGACAAAGTATTCGATTTGGGACGGAGAGCAACCCAAGACGTTCTGCGACCTTGAGTTGCCCTTTTTTTCACCGGTACCTGCAAAACAATGGTTAATTTTACCTGTATCCGTGTCCTGTGCGGTCAGTTTTCCTTGGATGTGCATGTATCTTTGAAATAATTTGCTTGCGTCGGAATTTCTGGTGCGGGAGAAAATTCCAAAACCCGAAAGAGTGTGTGTGTGTGTGGAATTTCTGGTGCGGGAGCAAATTCCAGAACCCGAGAGGATGTGTGTAAGCGAAATTTCTGGTGCGGGAGAATATTCCAAAACCCGAATGAGTGCGTATGTGGAATTTCTAGTGCGGGTGAAAATACCAAAACCCGTAAGAGTGTGTGTACGGAAATTTCTGGTGCCGGAGCAAATTCCAAAACCCGAGAGGATGTGTGTATGCGAAATTTTTGGTGCGGGAGAAGATTCCAAAACCCGAATTAGTGCGTATGTGGAATTTCTAGTGCGGGAGAAAATTCCAAAAGCAGAAAGATTGTGTGAGTGAAATTTCTGGTGCGGGAGCAAATTCCAAAACCCAAGAGCCAATTCCGATTCTTCTCGATTCTTCCCGGATTCTTCTCGAATAGAATGTACCTAGACACCCCCTTTTGCAACAAAATACGGTTCTAGGGGTTCTAGAACATTCCATGTACTTTTTGTTATTTTTGAAGTATTTTCTGATTTTTTATGTATTTTTGTGTACTTTGATTTTTGTAAATATTGTGAAATTCATAGAAAATTATAGAAAAATCGGAAAAATAATTTAAAAATACTGGTGACCTCAAAAAAATGAGAAGAAAAGTGGAAATTATTAAAAATCACCAGTATAAATTATTTTAAAAAATCCTGAAGTTAAATAGAAAATTTTACAAATAGAAAATAAATAAAAGAAAATACTTTTTGCCTCTTATTTGACCCTTGACACATGATTTCGAGCATTACGTCACATATTTCGAGCTTTTTACGAGTTCAATTGCGTCTTTTCAGAATCAAATTGATCACGAAACGTGGTATGTTTGATCATCGATTACTCATTTCGGGAGACACATTTGGGTGTCTACAGAAGCCCCCACTTTGACTGAGTCTGGAGAGCTGACAGTCTCGCAAGACGAAAGACAAAGTATTCGATTTGGGACGAAGAGCAACTCAAGACGTTCTGCGACCCGAAAGAGTGTCTCGTGCGGTTAGTTTTACCAGTAGCTGTGTCTCGTGCGGTCAGATTTCCTTGGATGTACATGTATCCATGGAATAATTTGCTTGTGTCGGAATTTATGGTGTAGGAGTAAATTCCAAAACCCAAAAGAGTGTGTGTGTGTGGAATTTCTGGTGCGGGAGCAAGTTCCAAAACCCCTGTGGATGTGTGTATGCGGAATTTCTGGTGCGAGAGAAGATTCCAAATACCGAATGAGTGCGTATGTGGAATTTCTGGTGCGGGAAAAAATCCCAAAACCCAAAAGAGTGTGTGTGCGGAATTTCTGGTGCGGGAGAAAATTCCAAAACCTAAAAGAGTGTGTGTGTGTGTGGGATTTCTGGTGCGGGAGCAAATTCTAAATCCCGAGAAGATGTGTGTATGCGCAATTTCTGGTGCGGGAGAAGATTCCGAAACCCGAATGAGTGCGTATGTGGAATTTTTGGTGCAGGAGAAAATTCCAAAACCCGAAAGAGTGTGTGTGCAAAATTTCTGGTGCGGTAGCAAATTCCAAAACCCGAGAGGATGTGTGTATACAGAATTTCTAGTGCGGGAGAAGATTCCAAAACCTGAATGAGTGCGTATGTGGAATTTCTGGTGCGGGAGAAAATTCCAAAACCCGAAAGAGTGTTTGTGCGGAATTTCTAGTGCGGAAGCAAATTCCGAAACCCGAGAGGATGTGTGTATGCGGAATTTCTGGTGCGGGAGAAGATCCCAAAACCCGAATGAGTGCGTATGTGGAATTTCTAGTGCGGGAGAAAATTCCAAAACCCGAAAGAGTGTGTGTGCGGAATCTCTGGTGCGGGAGCAAATTCCAAAACCCTAAAAAAAATTCGATTCTTCTCGATTCTTCTCGGATTCTTCTCGGATTGAATGAACCTAGACACCCCTTTTTGCAAGAAAATACGGTTTTAGGGGTTCTAGAACATTCTATGTATTTTTTTGTATTTTTGAAGTATTTTCAGATTTTTATGTATTTTTTGTGTACTTTGATTTTTGTAAATATTTTGAAATTCATAGAAAATTATAGAAAAATCGGAAAAATAATCTAATAATACTGGTGAACTCAAAAAAATGAGAAGAAAAGTGGAAATTATGAAAAACACCAGTATAAATTATTTTAAAAAATTCTAAAGTTAAATAGAAAATTCTACTAAAAGAAAATAAATAAAAGAAAATACTTTTTGCCTCTTAATTGACCCTTGACGCGTGATTTCGAGCATTACTTCACATATTTCGAGCTTTTTACGAATTCAACTTCATCTTTTCAGAATCAAATTGATCATGAAACGTGTTATGTTTCATCATCGGTTATTCATTTCGGGAGAAACATTTGGGTGTCTACAGAACCCCCACTTTGACTGAGACTTGAGAGACGAAAGTTTGGCAAAGCGAAAGACAAAGTATTAGATTTTGGACAGGGAGCAACTCAAGACGTTCTGCGACCCTGAGTTGACCTTTTTTTCATCGGTACCTGCAAAACCGGAATTTCTGGTGCGGGAGCAAATTCCAAAACCCGAAAGAGTGTGTGTGTGGAATTTCTGGTGCGGGAGCAAATACCAAAACCCAAGAGGATGTGTGTATGCGGAATTTCTGGTGCGGAAGAAGATTCCAAATCACAAATGAGTGTGTATATGGAATTTCTGGTGCGGGAGAAAATTCGAAAACCCGAAAGAGTGTGTGTGCGGAATTTCTGGTGCGGGTGAAAATTCCAAAACCCGAAAGAGTGTGTGAGTGTGGAATTTCTGGTGCGGGAGCGAATTCCGAAACCCGAGCGGATGTGTGTATGCGTAATTTCTGGTGCGGAAGAAGATTCCAAAACCCGAATGAGTGCGTATGTGGAATTTATGGTGCGGGAAAAAATTCCAAAACCCGAAAGAGTGTGTGTGCGGAATTTTTGGTGCGGGAGCAAATTCCAAAACCCGAGAGGATGTGTTTATGCGGAATTTCTGGTGTGGGAGAAGATTCCAAAACCCGAATGAGTGCGTATGTGGAATTTCTGGTGCGAGAGAAAATTCCAAAACTCGAAAGAGTGTGTGTGCGGAAATTCTAGTGTGGGAGCAAATTCCAAAACCCGAGAGCAAATTTCGATTCTTCTCGGATTTTACTCGGATTGAATGAACCTAGACACCCCCTTTTGCAAGAAAATACAAATCTAGGGGGTTCTAGAACATTCCATGTATTTTTTTGATATTTTTAAAGTATATTCTGATTTTTTATGTATTTTTTGTGTATTTTGATTTTTGTAAATATTGTGAAATTCATAGAAAATTATAGAAAAATCGTACAAATAATCTAAAAATAATGGTGAACTCAGAAAAATGAGAAGAAAAGTGGAAATTATGAAAATCACCAGTATAAATTATTTAGAAAAATCCTAAAGTTAAATAGAAAATTCTACAAATAGAAAATAAATCAGAGATAATACTTTTTGCCTCTTATTTGACCCTTGACACATGATTTCGAGCATTACTTCACATATTTCGAGCTTTTTACGTGTTCAACTACGTCTATTCAGAATCAAATTGATCACGAAACGTGGTATGTTTCATCATCGGTTACTCATTTCGGGAGACGCATTTGGGTGTTTACACAAGCCCCCACTTTGACTGAGTCTGGAGAGACGAAAGTCTCGCAAGACAAATGACAAAATATTCGATTTGGGACAGAGAGCAACTCAAGACGTTCTGCGACCCTGAGTTGCCCATTTGTTCGCCGGTACCTGCAAAACAATGGTTAGTTTTACATGTAGCCGTGTCCTGTGCGGTCAGTTTTCCTTGGATGTGCATGTATCCTAGGAATAATTTGCTTGCGTCGGAATTTTTGGGGCGGGAGCAAATTTCAAAACCCGAAAGAGTGTGTGTGTGGAATTTCTGGTGCGGGAGCAAATTCCAAAACCCGAGAGGATGTGTGTAAGCGGAATTTCTGGTGCGGGAGAATATTCCAAAACACGAATGAGTGCGTAAGCAGAATTTCTGGTGCGGGACAAAATTCCAAAACCCAAAAGAGTGTGTGTACGAATTTTCTGGTGCCGCAGCAAATTCCAAAACCCAAGAGGATGTGTTTATGAGTGCGTATGTGGAATTTCTGGTGCGGGAGAAAATTTCAAAACCCGAAAGAGTGTGTGTTCGGAATTTATAGTGCTGGAGCAAATTCCAAAACCCGAGAGGAAGTGTGTATGCGGAATTTCTGGTGCGGGAGAAGATTCCAAAACCCGAATGAGTGCGTATGTGGAATTTCTAGTGCGGGAGAAAAGTCCAAAACCCGAAAGAGTGTGTGTGCGGAATTTCTAGTGCGGGAGCAAATTCCAAAACCCTAGAGGATGTGTGTATATATGCACAATTTCTGGTGCGGGAGAAGATTCCAAATACTGAATGAGTGCGTATGTGAAATTTCTGGTGCGGGAGAAAATTCGAAAACACGAAAGAGTGTGTGTGCGGAATTTCTGGTGCGGGAGCGAATTCCGAAACCTGAAAGAGTGTGTGCGTGGAATTTCTGGTGCGGGAGCAAATTCCAAAACTCGAGAGGATGTGTGTATGCGAAATTTCGGGTGCGGGAGAAAAATCAAAACCCCGAATGAGTGCGTATGTCGATTTTCTGGTGCGGGAGAAAATTCCAAACCCCGAAAGAGTGTGTGTGCGGAATTTCTGGTGCGGGTTCAAATTCAAAAACCCGAGAGGATGTGTGTATGTGGAATTTCTGGTGCGGGAGAAGATTGCAAAACCCGAATGAGTGCGTATGTGGAATTTCTGGTGCGAGAGAAAATTCCAAAACCCGAAAGAGTGTGTGTGCGGAAATTCTGGTGTGGGAGCAAATTCCAAAACCCGAGAGCAAATTCTGATTCTTCTCGATTCATCTCGGATTTTTCTCGGATTGAATGAACCTAGACACCCCCTTTTGCAAGAAAATACGGTTCTAGGGGTACTAGAACAATCCATTTATTTTTTTGGTATTTTTGAAGTACTTTTTGATTTTTTATGTATTTTTTGTGTATTTTGATTTTTGTAAATATTGTGAAATTCATAGAAATCTAGAGAAAAATCGGAAAAAAAATCTAAAAATATTGGTGAACTCAGAAAAATGTGAAGAAAAGTGGAAATTGTGAAAGACACCAGTATAAATTATTTTAAAAAATCCTAAAGTGAAATAGAAAATTCAACAAATAGAAAATAAATAAAAGAAAATACTTTTTGCCTCTTAATTGACCCTTGACACATGATTTCGAGAATTACTTCACATAGTTCGAGCTCTTTACGAATTCAACTGCGTCTTTTTAGAATCAAATTGATCACGAAACTTGTTATGTATCATCATCGGTTACTCATTTCGGGAGACACATTTGGGTGTCTACAGAAGCCCCCACTTTGATTGAGACTAGAGAGACGAAAGTCTCGCAAGACGAAAGACAAAGTATTCGATTTTGGACGGAGAGCAACTCAAGACGTTCTATGACCCTGACTTGACCTTTTTTTGCGGTACCTGAAAAAACAACGGTTAGTTTTACCTATAGACGTGTCCCGTGCGGTCAGATTTCCATGGATGTGCATGTATCCTTGGAATAATTTGCTTGCGTCGGAATTTCTGGTGCGGGAGCAAATTCAAAAACCCGAAAGAGTGTGTGTGTGTGTGTGTGGAATTTCTGGTGCGGGAGCAAATTCCAAAACCCGAGAGGATGTGTGTATGCGGAATTTCTGGTATGGGAGAAGATTCCAAATCCCGAATGAGTGTGTATGTGGAATTTCTGGCGCGGGAGAAAATTCCAAAACACGAAATAGTGTGTGTGTGGAATTACTGGTGCGGGAGAAATTCCAAAACTCGAGAGGATGTGTATATGCGGAATAACTGGTGCGAGAGAAGACTACAAAACCCGAATGAGTGCGTATGTGGAATTTGTGGTGCGGGAGAAAATTCCAAAACCCAAAAGAATGCGTGTACGGAATTTCTGGTGCGGGAGCAAATTCCAAAACCCGAGAGGATGTGTGTATGTGGAATTTCTGGTGCGGGAGAAGATTCCGAAACCCGAATGAGTGCGTTTGTGGAATTTCTAGTGCGGGAGAAAATTCCATAACCCGAAATTGTGTGTGTGCGGAATTTCTGGCGCGGGAGCAAATTCCAAAACCCAAGAGGATATGTGTATGCGGAATTTCTGGTGCGGGAGAAGATTCCAAAACCCGAATGAGTGCGTATGTGGAATTTCTGGTGCGGGAGAAAATTCCAAAACCCGAAAGAGTGTGTGTGCGGAAATTCTAGTGTGGGAGCAAATTCCAAAACCCGAGAGCAAGTTCCGATTTTTCTCGATTCATCTCGGATTTTTCTCGGATTGAATGAACCTAGACACCCCCTTTTGCAAGAAAATACGGTTCTAGGGGTTCTCGACCAATCCATGTATTTTTTGGTATTTTTGAAGTACTTTCTGATTTTTTATGTATTTTTTGTGTGCTTTGATTTTTGTAAATATTGTRAAATTCATAGAAAATTATAGAAAAATCGGAAAAAAAATCTAAAAATACTGGTGAATCCAGAAAAATGAGAAGAAAAGTGGAAATTATGAAAAACACCAGTATAAATTATTTTAAAAAATCCTAAAGTGAAATATTAAATTCTACAAATAGAAAATAAATAAAAGAAAATACTTTTACTCCTCTTAATTGACCCTTGACACATGATTTCGAGCATTACTTCACATATTTCGAGCTTTTTACGAATTCAACTGCGTCTTTTTAGAATCAAATTGATCACGAAACGTGTTATGTTTCATCATCGGTTACTCATTTCGGGAGACACATTTGGGTGACTACAAAAGCCCCCACTTTGATTGAGACTAGAAAGACGAAAGTCTCGTAAGACGAAAGACAAAGTATTCGATTTTGGACGGAGAGCAACTCAAGACGTTCTACGACCCTGAGTTGACCTTTTTTTCGCCGGTACTTGAAAAAACAACGGTTACTTTTACCTATAGCCGTGTCCCGTGCGGTCAGATTTCCATGGATGTGCATGTATCCATGGAATTATTTGTTTGCGTCGGAATTTCTGGTGCGGGAGAAAATTCCAAAACCCGAAAGAGTGTGTGTGTGTGTGGAATTTCTGGTGCGGGAGCAAATTCCAAAACCCGAGAGGATGTGTGTATGCGGAATTTCTAGTGCGGGAGAAAATTCTAAAACGCGAAAGAGTGTGTGCGGAATTTCTGGTGCGGGAGCAAATTCCAAAACCCGAAATAGTGTGTGTGTGGAATTTCTGGTGTGGGAGCAAATTCCAAAACTCGAGAGGATGTGTGTATGCGGAATAACTGGTGCGAGAGAAGACTACAAAACCCGGATGAGTGTGTCTGTGGAATTTCTAGTGCGGGAGAAAATTCCAAAACCCAAAAGAATGCGTGTACGGAATTTCTGGTGCGGCAGCAAATTTCAAAACCCGAGAGGATGTGTGTAAGCGGAATTTCTGGTGCGGGAGAAGATTCGGAAACCAAAATGAGTGCGTATGTGGAATTTCTAGTGCGGGAGAAAATTCCAAAACCCGAAATTGTGTGTGTGCGGAATTTCTGTTGCGGGAGCAAATTCCAAAACCCAAGAGGATGTGCGTATGCGAAATTTCTGGTGCAGGAGAAGATTCCAAAACCCAAATGAGTGCGTATGTGGAATTTTTGGTGCGGGAGAGAATTCCAAAACCCGAAAGAGTGTGTGCGGAATTTCGGGTGCGGGAGCAAATTCAAAACCCGAGAGCAAATTCTGATTCTTCTCGATTCTTCTCGGATTCTTCTCGGATTGAATGAACCTAGACACCCCCATTTGCAAGAAAATACGGTTCTAGGGGGGTTCTAGAGCATTCCAAAGTATTTTCTGATTTTTTTTATTTTTTTTGTGTATTTTGATTTTTTTAAATATTGT
>SNQN01002273.1:18733-39935 GCA_008642245.1 Bassia scoparia | reverse complement strand
CAGATTCAAGGCCTCTTTGGGTTGAAATTGATTAAACCTAATTTCAGATTCAAGGTTCTCTTAAAATAAGATTGAATAATGAACCGCTATATGTCATAGCTATCTTCTGGTTTGGGCATCTGGGGTCTTTTCCCGGGTTTCCTTGCTCTCAAATTTTCTGTTAACAAACTTCAAAATAGTCACTAACTGGGGCTATAAACAACAAAACTGTAGCCAGTGTGCAATATCTGTCCACACAGCAGAAGCAACAGAGTAGCAGGAAAACAAATGATCATGTGACTCAACGGCATTCTGACAAAGAACGCATTGAGAAGAATTACACAAACCCAAAGAAAAAAGCCTATCCCTGGTTTTCAGTTTACCATGCATGATTAACCAGAAGATAAAAGTGTGTCTTGGTATGCTAAGTCTATTCCAAACTGACCTACACCAAGGGAAAGAAATCTTGTTATTCTGAGCCTCCTGCAACTTTAGATATACTGTACAAACTGAGTAAGTATCCATGGAAAGGATTTCATGTTGAATACCAATCTGCGAAAACAAATCCCTTACAGAACAAATTTTCTTCCAATACCAACAAGAGTCAAGAGGAACAGCATAAGACCACCAATCAGTATCCTTTAAGTAAACCGCATGGATCCATTGAACCCAAAGATTGTCCTTCTTTAGAGCTAGAGCCCACACATGTCTCCCCAGTTTGGCTTTATTCCACAATACAACATCTAAAACCCCTAACACTCTTGCCTTTTCGGAGAGCAAATCCGCTGCCAACAAATGTTACCAGGCTTAGAAGAGTGGGATTTACCAGACCACATAAAAGATCGACAAACATTTTGAATATCCTTCAAAACAGAACTGGGAAGCAAGAAAACCTGAGTCCAGTAGACGTGAATATTGAGAAGCACAAAATTGATGAGCTAGAGACTACCAGAGAAAGAAAGGTGTCTGGACTACCAAATTCTGATGCTAGCAGTCATTTTATCAAGTAAGTATTCACAATCCTTTGTAGAAATCTTCCGGGAACTAATAGGCACACCCAAGTACTTAAAAGGTAATTTGCTTAAGCAAAGACCAGAGCTATCCAAAATATCCTTGATCTCATCATTAAGCATGCCCCTACAAACAATCTCTGATTTATGCGAATTGGCTTGAAGACCAGTAGTATCAGAAAACAGTTGAAAAGCACCCAATAAAGCCTGAACAGAAGCAAGGTCACCTTCACAACATAGAATTAGATCGTCCGCAAAACACAAATGAGTCAAATGTGAGAGACTACATCGAGGGTGGAACTGAAAAGAAKTGGTCATCACCATATGTTTCATCACCCTCGAAAGATACTCCATAACAAAAACAAAAAGCAAAGCGGACAAGGGGTCCCCTTGGCGAATCCCTCTTTTAGAGGGGAAAAAACCATGTGGTGACCCATTGAGCACAAGGGAGAAACGTGGAATCTTAACACACTGCAAAAACAACTGAAGAAAGTGAGCAGGAAACCCCAACATGGTCATGAATTCCTCCATAAAAGACCAATCCACAGTATCATAAGCCTTCATGAGATCGATCTTCATTAAACAGCTGGGCCGGATTGATTTCCTACCATAATGCCTCACTAAGTCCTGACATAACATGATATTATGGATAATCAATCTGCCTTGGACAAAAGCCCCTTGATTCTCAACAATGATATCAGGTAACACTTGCTTCAAACGACCACATAGCACCTTAGAGAAACACTTATAAATAGTGTTACAACAGGAGATAGGTCTAAATTCAGTGACATCCTTAGGGCAAGCAGTCTTAGGAATTAAGGAAACAAAAGTGGAGTTCAATTCCTTCAAAATCTGACCTTTAACGAGGCATTCCTTAACAGCAGCCATTACCAGTCTACCCACAATCTCCCAGTTATTCCTGAAAAAATGAGCACTAAAACCATCTGGCCTAGGAGCTTTATCTCTTGCTATGGAAAACATGGCTTGCTTAATTTCCTTATTAGTGAAAGGAGCATCCAGAATAGCCTTGTGTACCGAAGACAAACTAGAACCACAATCAACAATCTCCTGAGAAGGAGAAAGTCTATTAGACACCCCCTTTTGCAAAAAAATACGATTCTAGGGGGTTCTAGAACATTCCACGTATTTTTTGGTATTTTTAAAGTATTTTCTGATTTTTTATGTAATTTTTGTGTATTTTGATTTTTGTAAATATTGTAAAATTATTCATAGAAAAATATAGAAAAATCGGAAAAATAATCTAAAAATACCGGTGAACTAAGAAAAATGAGAAGAAAAGTGGAAATTATGAAAATCACCAGTATAAATTATTTTAAAAAAATCCTAAAGTTAAATAGAAAATGCTACAAATTGAAAATAAATAAAAGAAAATTCTTTTTGCCTCTTATTTGATCCTTCACATATTTCGAGCTTTTTACGAGTTCAACAGTGTCTTTTCAGGATCAAATTGATCACGAAACGTGGTATGTTTCATCATCGGTTACTCATTTCGGGAGACACATTTGGGTGTCTACAGAAGCCCCCACTTTGATTGAGTTTGGAGAGACGAAAGTCTCGCGACACTACAACAAAAATGGGCAAAAACAACATTTGTAAGAGACCGGGTATGTTCATCCACCGGTTTTTTTAGATACGAGACCGGTTGTTTATTATAACCGGTCTCTTAGATGCATGTAAGAGACCTAGTATAGATAAACCGGTCTCTTATCTCAATTTATATATATTTTAACTTTATTTTTAGAGGGCCCATTTATCAAATAAATACTCAGTGAGTGTGTGTCCGTTGTCACGCTTGCACTTCCCCTACTGCCTTTACACTCCCCCATTTAGGGGCCCATTTATCAAATATATAAATTGAAATTCATGAAACATTAAGCTTCCCACTCCCACTTTCTTTACACTTCCCACGCTTCTCTCTCCTTTTTCTCTCATATTTTCTATCATCATCTAGAAACACCCAATCTCATCTCTTTAATTTCTCTAAGTCTTAATTTTTCAATTGTCATTTACAAGGATTTCAATGAATATCCTTCTGCGCAAGCTATAAACATATTTTATCAGGTAAAGATTTTTATAATGAATTTTTTTAGCTTTTTCCCTTAAACTGTATAGATCTAAGTTAAAAGTTTTATATATATATAATATATAATGTAGATCTGGTTTTTCGGTTTTTTATTTTGTTCAATTTGTTCGATTTTTGTTTTGTTTTTTTTTTCGATTTGATTGATTCGATCTAAGCTTTTTGACTTTTATTTGATATGAGATTGATAAAAGCAAGACCAAACTCCCCTGATCTCTCCGCCGCGTGAATGCTCACTCCTCCGCAGGCAAGTTCAATCGTTTTTTTTTTTTTTTGCAAATTTTAGTTGAATAATAGTGTGAGAATTTCAGTCGAATATTTATATGCAATTTATGCAAATTTCTTACTTTGTTAGGTTTAATTTTCATATGTGTTTCTCATTTGTTCTTATTTTTTCATTTTCTTGGTGTTTGATTTGGTTTTTTCCCTGAAACTGAGTTTCAGATCTGGTTTATTTTCTTATCCCATTTTTTTCGGTTTAAATTTAATTTTATCTGTCTATTATCTTCTTTTTTTGTTTTATTTTCGTTTTTAAGGATTAGCTTTCATTTTTCTAGGGATGAGTTTTTTTTTGGTTTAATTTTGTTGCTTACATTTAGAATTTGTTAGTATTTTTTTTTTCTATATTTCTGGTTAATTTCGTTTTTTCCTTCCAATTTTTGTTTTTTCGATCTACCATCTTCGATTTTCATCTGTTTTTGACGTCTAGAAGTCTCTAGATTTTTGTTAATGTTTCATTTATTTCGTTCATTCTTTTTAATTTTCTATGTCGATTCCATTCTGTTTTTAAATGTGCCAAATTTTTGCATTTATTGTTGATTATATATTACTATTTAGTTATTAAAGAACAACATACATTTATTTTATATTTCTAGCTACTTGACTTTTGCTTGGCATTGTCGTTGACATTAGGTACTCAATGGAGCTGGATTTGGTTATGGTGACAATGAGGAATTGGAAAAGATCTTGAACATCCTGATATTTTTCATGTAATTATTATTTGTTTTCAAATATTGATGAATTAAAGTACTGATGTATTCTGATGTATTTCCCATATAAATAGTATACTCGTATGGCTATGGTAAATTATAGTACTGCTAGCCCACTTGCATAATGATATGTAAGTGGAGCCAGCCTTTTTTTTATAAAAATTTATTTACCAAAGAGACCGGGTATATGTCAGAACCGGTCTCTTTGCCTTTTTATATAAAAATAAAAACAATAACYAAAGAGACCGGACATTTTGGACAACCGGTCTCTTTGCTAAATCAAAAAGACCGGTTTTTAAACCCGGTCTCTTACCCAAAGAGACCTCCCAGGTATAAACCGGTTGTTTGGAGGTCTCTTTGGGGGTTTTCAACCGGTCTCTTATGTCATTTTTGTAGTAGTGCAAGACGAAAGACAAAGTATTCGAATTGGGACGGAGAGCAACTCAAGACGTTCTGCGACCCTGAGTTGCCCTTTTTTTTGCCGGTACCTGCAAAACAACGGTTAGTTTTACCTGAAGCCGTGTCCCGTGCGGTCAGATTTCCTTGGATGTGCATGTATCCTTGGAATAATTTGGTTGCGTAGGAATTTCTTGTGCGGGAGAAAATACCAAAACCCGAAAAAGTGTGTGTGTGTGTGTGCAATTTCTGGCGCGGGAGCAAATTCCAAAACCCGAGARGATGTGTGTATGCGGAATTTCTGGTGCGGGAGAAGATTCCAAATCCCGAATGAGTGCGTATGTGGAATTTCTAGTGCGGGAGAAAATTCCAAAACCCGAAAGAGTGTGTGTGCGGAATTTCTGGTGCATGAGCAAATTCCAAAACCCGAGAGGATGTGTGCATGCGAAATTTCTGGTGCGGGAGAAAATTCTAAAACTTGAAAGGGTGTGTATGTGGAATTTCTGGTGCGGGAGCAAATTCCAAAATCCAAAAGAGTGTGTGGAATTTCTGGTGCCGGAAAAAATTCCAAAACCCGAAAGAGTGTTTGTGTGGAATTTCTGGTGCGGGAGCAAATTCCAAAACCCGAAAGAGTGTGTTTGTGTGAATTTTCTTGTGCGTGAGTGTAGACACCCAAATATGTCTCCCAAAATGAGTAATCGATGATGAAACATACCACGTTTCGTGATCGATTCGATTCCGAAAAGACGCAGCTGAACTCGTAGAAATTTCAAAATATGTGAATTCACACTCRAAATCATGAGGCAAAGGTCAATCAAGAGGCCAAAAGAATTTTCTTTAATCATTTTTTATTTTTCGGAATTTTCTGTTAACTGTAAGATTTTTTAAACAACTTGCACATGTGATTTTCATGAATTTTCTGAGTTCACCAGTATTTTTAGATTATTTTTCTGATTTTTTTACGATTTTCTATGAATTTTGCAATATTTATAATATCAAAATACGTAGGGAATACGCAGAAAATACGGAAAATACCAAAAAAAAACACGGAATGTCCGAAATCCCCTAGAACTCCCTTGAATCGTATTTCTTGGAGGAGGGGATGTCTGGTTTCATCCGTAATCTTGCAGAATAAGAAAAATCTTTGAAATAAGGCAAAAATCACTGAACGTATATAGCTCAAAAGAGCGTATATACTCTCCCCATGAGCGTATATACGCTCACCAACATGAGCGTATATACGCTCACCAACATGAGTGTATATACTCTCACCAACATGAGCATATGTACGCTCACCAACATGAGCGTATATACGCTCCCTATGAGCGTATATACACTCACCATGAGCGTATATACGCTCCCCATGAGCGTATATACGCTCACTTTGTTCCTTCGCGCCTATAAATACGGCCTTGCCTCTCGAGTTTTGGACAACTTTCACGATCCAACACATTACGACTTCAGAACATTTCCCAACTACAGATATACTACGAGCATACCACAAACACTTTGAGCATAAAACCGAGCCTCATCACACATAGTCTCTTGTCCCATACACATACACATTCAAATACGAGTTTCGCATCCTTTTCGAATCGATTCGACGAACGAAATCAAGGTATAACTCTGAGATTACTCACCTAAGACATATTTTTCACTCTACTTAAATTCCTTTTGTCTCTTTTAATCTGACTAATCATTATTACGAGATTCAATTTAATTTACACAATGTAGAAACCGACTTTTGAATCATCTCATGTAAATATGTAGGATTGTTATTCACGTTTTCAAATTCGTTTTCGTTAGCACTTATTATTATTATTATTATTATTATTATTATTATTATTATTATTATTATTATTATTATTATTATTATTATTATTATTATTATTATTATTAATTATTATTATTATCATCATCATCATCATCATCTTGTCACAGTTTATTATTATGCATATCGTTATTGTCAATACTAACATGTTTATTTGTCATGATTAGCAATTCGATCAAAGGGCGTTTCCTTTTAGTTTTACTTTAACGATTTGTTTATTTGCAGAGACAAGGTGAGAAGGATACACATGTATATTATGCTTTACTAACCTTTGTCTTCTTGTTTCATTTGTACATATTTTTTTCACACTTGTATATATTGCTTAAACAAGACCGGAATTCAATTGCTTATCACATTAATTAAAGTCAGATTAATCATGGACGACCGGTTTTCTAGGTACCTTGTTAACATTGACATAATTCAAAGAGGTCACTTAGGATAGGTAGCTCACTATTTTGTTTCTACTAATAGTAACCTACTATTTTTAGTAATATTAGGTTAGTGCACTTTCAAGGTCAAATTGATAGGGTACTTGTATTCAATAATTATGACTTATGGAACTACAATGAGACCGAGTAGAGGCCGCTACATGCGGGCGGATTGGGTCAAAGATCTAGTCCGTACCATGTCCCCGAACCCTTAATCTGGTTACTGGACCTATCTGTGGGGCCATTAGTTTGGCACCAATGTTTCGGGCGTTCGTGATTAACATGTATAGGCACGGTGGCGATCCCCTTAATTCGACAACACACCCCAACGCATTCACATGCGGATTCCATGGCTCAATTCCATGACACTGAATCTGAGGTCAACCCCCTTGAAGGGGGAGAAGCCATACAGGGAGCAAATTCTAAAACCCGAGAGGATGTGTGTATGCGGAATTTCTGGTGCGGGTGAAGATTCCAAATCCCGAATGAATGCGTAAGTTGAATTTCTGGTGCGGGAGAAAACTCCAAAACCCGAAAGAGTGTGTGCGGAATTTCTGGTGCGGGAGCAAATTCCAAAACTCGAAAGAGTGTGTGTGTGTGGAATTTCTGGGGTGGGAGCATATTCCAAAACTCGAGAAGATGTGTGTATGCGGAATTTCTGGTGCGGGAGAAGATTCCAAAACCCGAAAGAGTGTGTGTGTAGAATTTTTGGTGCGGGAGCAAATTCCAAAACCCGAGAGGATGTGTGTATGCGGAATTTATGGTGCGGGAGAAGATTCGAAAACCCGAATGAGTGGGTATGTGGAATTTCTGGTACGGGAGCAAATTCCAAAACCCGAAAGAGTGTGTGTGTGTGTGTGTGGAATTTCTGGTGCGGGAGCAAATTCAAAAACCCGAGAGGATGTGTGTAGGCGAAATTTCTGGTGCGGGAGAATATTCCAAATCCCGAATGAGTGCATATGTGGAATTTCTGGTGCGGGAGAAAATTCTAAAACCCGAAAGAGTGTATGTGTGGAATTTCTGGTGCGGGAGAAGATTCCAAAACCCGAATGAGTTCGTACATGGAATTTCTGGTGCGGCAACAAATTCTAAAACCCGTGAGAATGTTTGTATGCAGAATTTCTAGTGCGGGAGAAGATTCCAAATCCCGAATGAGTGCGTAAGTGGAATTTCTAGTGCGGGAGAAAATTCACAAACCCGAAAGACTGTTTGTGCAGAATTTCAGGTGCGGGAGGAAATTCCAAGACTCGAGAGCAAATTCCGATTCTTCTCAGATTGAATAAACCTAGACACCCCCTTTTGCAAGAAAACACGGTTCAATGGGGTTCTAGAACATTCCATGTATTTTTTGGTATTTATAAAGTATTTTCTGATTTTTATGTATTTTTTGTGTATTTTAATTTTTGTAAATATTGTGAAATTCATAGAAAATTATAGAAAAATCGCAAAAATAATCTAAAAATACTAGTGAACTCAGAAAAATGAGAAGAAAAGTGGAAATTATGAAAATCACCAGTTTAAATTATTTTAAAAAATCCTAAAGTTAAATAATTCTACAAATAGAAAATAAATCAAAGAAAATAGTTTTTGCCTCTTATTTGACCCTTGACACATGATTTCGAGCATTACTTCACATATTTCGAGCTTTTTACGAGTTCAACTGCATCTTTTAAGAATCAAATTGATTATGAAACTTGGTATGTTTCATCATCGGTTACTCATTTCGGGACACACATTTGGGTGTCTACAGAAGCCCCCACTTTGACTCAGTATGTAGAGACGAAAGTCACGCAAAACGAAAGAAAAAAGTATTTGATTTTGGACGGTGAGCAACTTAAGACGTTTTGCGACCCTGAGTTGCCCTTTTTTTCGCCGGTACCTGCCAAACAACGGTTAGTTTTACGAGTAGCCGTGTCCCGTGCGGTCAGATTTCCTTGGATGTGCATGTATCCCTGGAATAATTTGCTTGCGTTGGAATTTCTGGTGCGGGAGCAAATTCCAAAACCCAAAAGAGTGTGTGTGTGTGTGTGTGTGTGTGAAATATCTGGTGCGGGAGCAAATTCCAAAACCCGAGAGGATATGTGTATGCAGAATTTCTGGTGCGGGAGAAGATTCCAAAACCTGAAATAGTGTGTGTGCGAAATTTCTGGTGCTGGAGCAAATTCCAAAACCCAAAAGTGTATGTGTGAGGAGTTTCTGGTGCGGCAGCAAATTTCAAAACACGAGAGGATGTGTGTATGCGGAATTTCTGGAGTGGGAGAAGATTCCAACACCCGGATGAGTGCGTATGTGGAATTTCTGGTGCGGGAGAAAATTCCAAAACCCGAAAGAGTGTGTGTGTGTGGAATTTCGGGTGCGGGAGAAAATTCCAAAACCCGAGAGGATGTGTGTATGCGTAATTTCCGGTGCGGGGGAAGATTCCAAATCCCGAATTAGTGTGTATGTGGAAGTTTTGGTGCAGGAGAAAATTCCAAAACCCGAAAGAGTGTGTGTGCGGAATTTCTAGTGCGGGAGCAAATTCCAAAACCCGAGAGCAAATTCTGATTCTTCTCGGATTGAATGAACCTAGACACCCCCTTTTATAAGAAAATACGGTTCTAGGGGGTTCTAGAACATTCCATGTATTTTTTGGTACTTTTAATGTATTTTTTGATTTTTTGTGTAATTTTTGTGTATTTTGATTTATGTAAATATTGTGAAATTCATAGAAAATTATAGAAAAATCGAAAAAATAATCAACAATACTAGTGAACACAGAAAAATGAGAAGAAAAGTGGAAATTATGAAAATCATCAGTCTAAATTATTTTAAAAAATCCTAAAGTTAAATAATTCTACAAATAGAAAATAAATAAAAGAAAATTGTTTTTGCCTCTTATTTGACCCTTGACACATGATTTCAAGCATTACTTCACATATTTCGAGCTTTTTACGAGTTCAACTGCGTCTTTTCAGAATCAAATTGATCACAAAACGTGGTATATTTCATCATAGGTTACTCATTTCGGGAGACACATTCTGGTGTCTATATAAGCCCCCACTTTGACTCAGTCTGGAGAGACGAAAGTCTCGCAAGACGAAAGACAAAGTATCCGATTTGGGACGGAGAACAACTCAAGACGTTCTGCGACCCTGAGTTGCCCTTTTTTTCGCCGTTACCTGCAAAACAACGGTTAGTTTTACGAGTAGCCGTGTCCCGTGCGGTCAGATTTCCTCGGATGTGCATGTATCCTTGGAATAATTTGCTTGCGTTGGAATTTCTGGTGCGGGAGGAAATTTTAAAACCCAAAAGAGTGTGTCTGTGTGTGTGTGTGAAATATCGGGTGCAGGAGCAAATTCCAAAACTCGAGAGGATGTGTGTATGCGAAATTTCTGGTGCAGGAGAAGATTCCAAAACTCGATTGATTGTGTATGCGGAATTTCTGGTGCGGGAGCAAATTCCAAAACCCGAAAGAGTGTGTGTGTGTGGAATTTCTGGTGCGGGAGCAAATTCAAAAACCCGAGAGGATGTGTGTATGCGGAATTTCTAGTGTGGGAGAAGATTCCAAATCCCGAATTAGTGCGTATGTGGAATTTCCGGTGCGGGGAAAATTTTAAAACCCGAAAAAGTGTGTGTGCGGAATTTCTGGTGCAGGAGATAATTCCAAAACCCGAGAGCAAAATTAGATTCTTCTCGAATTCTTCTCGGTTTGAATGAACCTAGACACCCCTTTTTGCAAGAAAATACGGTTCTAGGGGGTTCTAGAACGTTCCATGTATTTTTTGGTATTTTAATGTATTTTCTGATTTTTTATGTATTTTTTCTGTATTTTGATTTTTGTAACTATTGTGAAATTCATAGAAAATTATAGAAAAATCGAAAAAATAATAAACAATATTGGTGAACTTAGAAAAATGAGAAGAAAAGTAAAAATTATGAAAATCATCAGTATAAATTATTTTAAAAAATCCTAAAGTTAAACAATTCTACAAATAGAAAATAGATAAAAGAAAATAGTTTTTGCCTCTTATTTGACCCTTGACACATGATTTCGAGCATTACTTCACATATTTCGAACTTTTTACGAGTTCAACAGCGTCTTTTCAGAATCAAATTGATCACGAAACGTGGTATATTTCATCATAGGTTACTCATTTCGGGAGACACATTCTGGTGTGCGGAATTTCATGTGCGGGCAATTTCCAAAACCTGAAAGTGTTTGTGTGTGGAATTTTTTGTGCGGGAGCAAATTACAAAACTCGAGAGGATGTGTGTATGCGGAATTTCTGGTGCGGGAGAAGATTCCAAAACCCGAATGAGTGCGTATGTGAAATTTCTGGTGCGGGAGAAAATTCCAAAACCCGAAAGAGTGTGTGTGCGGAATTTTTGATGCGGGAGCAAATTCCAAAAGCCGAGAGGATGTGTGTATGCGAAATTTCTTGTCCAGGAGAAGATTCTAAAACCCGAATGATTGCGTATGTGGAATTTTTGGTGCGGGAGCAAATTCCAAAACCCTAAAGAGTGTGTGTGTGTGGAATTTCTGGTGCGGGAGCAAATTCCAAAACCCGAGTGGATGTGTGTATGCGGAATTTCTAGTGTAGGAGAAGATTCCAAATCCCGAATTAGTGCGTATGTGGAATTTCTGGTGCGGGAGAAAATTTTAAAACCCAAAAGAGTGTGTGTGCGGAATTTCTGGCGCGGGAGATAATTTCAAAACTCGAGAGGGAATTCAGATTCTTCTCGGATTCTTCTCGGATTGAATGAACCTAGACACCCCTTTTTGCAAGAAAATACGGTTCTAGGGGGTTCTAGAACAGTCCATGTATTTTTTGGTAGTTTTAAAGTATTTTCTGAATTGTTATGTAATTATTGTGTATTTTGATTTTTGTAAATTTTTTAAAATAATTCATAGAAAAATATAGAAAAATCGGAAAAATAATCTAAAAATACTAGTGAACTAAGAAAAATCCTAAAGTTAAATAGAAAATCATACAAATAGAAAATAAATAAAAGAAAATTCTTTTTGCCTCTTATTTGATCCTTCACATATTTCGAGCTATTTACGAGTTCAACAGCGTCTTCTCAGGATCAAATTGATCACGAAACGTGGTATGTTTCATCATCGGTTACTCATTTCGGGAGACACATTTGGGTGTCTACAGAAGCCCCCACTTTGACTGAGTCTGGAGAGACGAAAGACAAAGTATTCGATTTGGGACAGAGAGCAACTCAAGACGTTCTACGACCTTGAGTTGCCCTTTTTTTCGTCGGCACCTGCAAAACAAGGGTTAGTTTTACCTGTAGCCATGTCCCGTGCGGTCAGATTTCCTTGGATGTGCTTGTATCCTTGGAATAATTTGCTTGCGTTAGAATTTCTGGTGCGGGAGAAAATTCCAAAACCCGAAAAAGTGTGTGTGTGTGTGTGTGTGTGTGTGGAATTTCTGGTGCGGGAGCTAATTCCAAAACCTGAGAGGATGTGTGTATGCGGAATTTCTGGTGCGGGAGAAGATTCCAAATCCCGAATGAGTGCGTATGTGGAATTTCAAGCTAGGTAACACAGAAATGAGAAGAAAAGTGGAAATTATGAAATCATCAGTTAAATTATTTTAAAAAATCCTAAAGTTAAATAATTCTACAAATAGAAAATAAAAAAAGAATTTTTTGCCTCTTATTTGACCCTTGACACATGATTTCAGCATTACTTCACATATTTCGAGCTTTACGAGTTCAACTGCGTCTTTTCAGAATCAAATTGATCAAAAACGTGGTTATTTCATCATAGGTTACTCATTTCGGGAGACACATTTGGTGTCTATATAACCCCACTTTGACTCAGTCTGGAGAGACGAAGTCTCGCAAAGACGAAAGACAAAGTATCCAGATGGGAGCAAATTCCAAAACCCGAGAGGATGTGTGTATGCGGAATTTCTGGTGCGGGTGAAAATTCCAAATCTAGAATGAATGCATAAGTGGAATTTCTGGTGCGGGAGAAAACTCCAAAACCCGAAAGAGTGTGTGCGAAATTTCTAGTGCGGGAGCAAATTCCAAAACTCGAAAGAGTGTGTGAGGAATTTCTGGTGCGGGAGCATATTCCAAATTTCGATAGGATGTGTGTATGCGGAATTTCTAGTGCGGGAGAAGATTCAAAATCTCGAAAGTGTGTGTGTGCATAATTTCTGGTGCGGGAGTAAATTCCAAAACCCAAGAGGATGTGTGTATGCGGAATTTATGGTGCGGGAGAAGATTCCAAAACCCGAAWGAGTGGGTATGTGGAATTTCTGGTGCGGGAGCAAATTCTAAAACCCGAAAGAGTGTGTGTGTGTGTGTGTGGAATTTTTGGTGCGGGAGCAAATTCCAAAACCCGAGAGGATGTGTGTAGGTGGAATTTCTGGTGCGGGTGAAGATTTCGAATCCCGAATGAGTGCATATGTGGAATTTCTTGTGCGGGAGAAAATTCTAAAACCCGAAAGAGTGTGTGTGTGGAATTTCTAGTGCGGGAGAAGATACCAAAACCCGGATGAGTTCGTACATAGAATTTCTGGTGTGGCAGCAAATTCTAAAACCTGTGAGAATGTGTGTATGCGGAATTTCTAGTGCGGGAGAAGTTTTCAAATCCCGAATGAGTGCGTATGTGGAATTTCTGGTGCGGGAGAAAATTCTAAAACCCGAAAGACTGTTTGTGATGAATTCCAGGTGCGTGAACAAATTCCAAGACCCGAGAGCAAATTCCGATTCTTCTCGATTCTTCTCAGATTGAAAAAACCTAGACACCCCCTTTTGCAAGAAAATACGGTTCTATGGGGTACTAGAACATTACATGTATTTTTTGGTATTTTTAAAGTATTTTTGATTTTTTATGTATTTTTTGTGTATTTTGATTTTTGTAAATATTGTGAAATTCATAGAAAATTATAGAAAAATCGGAAAAATAATCTAAAAATACTAGTGGCTCAGAAAAATGAGAAGAAAAGTGGAAATTATGAAAATCACCAGTATAAATTATTTTAAAAAATCCTAAAGTTAAATAATTCTACAAGTAGAAAATAAATAAAAGAAAATACTTTTTGCCTCTTATTTGACCCTTGACACATGATTTCGAGCATTACTTCACATATTTCGAGCTTTTTACGAGTTCAACTGCGTCTTTTCATAATCAAATTGATTATGAAACGTGGTATGTTTCATCATCGGTTACTCATTTCGGGACACACATTTGGGTGTCTACAGAAGCCCCAACTTTTACTCAGTCTGGAGAGACGAAAGTCACGCAAAACGAAAGACAAAGTATTTGATTTTGGACGGAGAGCAACTCAAGATGTTCTGCGACCCTGAGTTTCCCTTTTTTTCGCCGGTACCTGCAAAACAACGGTTAGTTTTACGAGTAGCCGTGTCCCGTGCGGTCAAATTTCTTTGGATGTGCATGTATCCTTGAAATAATTTGCTTACATTGGAATTTCTGGTGCGGGAGCAAATTTCAAAACCCAAAAGAGTGTGTGTGTGTGTGTGAAATATCTGGTGCGGGTGCAAATTCCAAAACCCGAGAGGATATGTGTATGCGGAATTTCTGGTGCGGGAGAAGATTCCAAATCACGAATTAGTGCGTATGTGGAAATTCTAGTGCAGGAGAAAATTCCAAAACCTGAAAGAGTGTGTGTGCGAAATTTCTGGTGCTGGAGCAAATTCCAAAACCCGAAAGTGTATGTGTGTGGAGTTTCTGGTGCGGGAGCAAATTCCAAAACTCGAGAGGATGTGTGTATGCAGAATTTCTGGTGCGGGAGAAGATTCCAAAACCCGAATGAGTGCGTATGTGGAATTTCTGGTGCGGGAGAAAATTCCAAAACCCGAAAGAGTGTGTGTGTGTGTGGAATTTCGGGTGCGGAAGCAAATTTCAAAACCCAAGAGGATGTGTGTATGCGGAATTTCCAGTGCGGGAGAAGATTCCAAATCCCGAATTGGTGTGTATGTGGAAGTTTTGGTATAGGAGAAAATTCCAAAACCAGAAAGAGTGTGTGAGCGGAATTTCTAGTGCGGGAGCAAATTCCAAAACCCGAGAGCAAATTCCGATTCTTCTCGATTCTTCTCGGATTGAATGAACCTAGACACCCCCTTTTGCAAGAAAATACGGTTCTAGGGGATTCTAGAACATTCCATGTAATTTTTGGTATTTTTAATGTATTTTCTGATTTTTTATGTAATTTTTGCATATTTTGATTTTTGTAAATATTGAGAAATTCATAGAAAATTATAGAAAAATCGAAAAAATAATCAACAATATTGGTAAAGTCAGAAAAAAGAGAAGAAATGTGGAAATTATGAAAATCACCAGTATAAACTATTTTAAAAAATCCTAAAGTTAAATAATTATACAAATAGAAAATAAATAAAAGAAAATAGTTTTTGCCTCTTATTTGACCCTTGACACATGATTTCGAGCATTACTTCACATATTTCAAGCTTTTTACGAGTTCAACTGCGTCTTTTCAGAATCAAATTGATCACGAAACGTGGTATATTTCATCATAGGTTACTCATTTCGGGAGACATATTCTGTTGTCTATAGAAGCCCCCACTTTGACTCAGTCTGGAGAGACGAAAGTCTCGCAAAACGAAAGACAAAGTATTTGATTTTGGACGGAGAGCAACTCAAGACGTTCTGCGACTCTGAGTTGCCCTTTTTTTTACCGGTACTTGCAAAACAACGGTTAGTTTTTCGAGTAGTCGTGTCCCGTGCGCTCAGATTTCCTTAGATGTGCATGTATCCTTGGAATAATTTGCTTGCGTTGGAATTTATGGTGCGGGAGCAAATTCCAAAACCCAAAATAGTCTGTGTGTGTGTGTGTGTGTGTAAAATATCTGGTGCGGGAGCAAATTCCAAAACCCGAGAGGATATGTGTATGCGGAATTTTTGGTGTGGGAGAAGATTCCAAATCCCGAATGAGTGCATATGTGGAATTTCAGGTGCGGGAGAAAATTCCAAAACCTGAAAGAGTGTGTGTGCGGAATTTCTGGTGCTGGAGCAAATTTCAACACCCGAAAGTGTCTGTGCGTGGAATTTTTGGTGCGGGAGCAAATTCCAAAACTCGAGAGGATGTGTGTATGCGGAATTTCTGGTGCGGGAGAAGATTCTAAAACCCGAATGAGTGCGTATGTGGAATTTCTAGTGCGGGAGAAGATTCCAAAACCCGAAAGTGTGTGTGTGTGTGGAATTTCGAGTGCGGGAGCAAATTCCAAAACCCGAGAGGATGTGTGTATGCAGAATTTACGGTGCGGGAGAAGATTCCAAATCCCGAATTAGTGTGTATACGGAAGTTTTGGTGCAGGAGAAAATTCCAAACCCCGAAAGATTGTGTGTGCGGAATTTCTTGTGCGGGAGCAAATTCTAAAACTCGAGAGCAAATTCCGTTTCTTCTCGATTCTTCTCGGATTGAATGAACCTTGACACCCCCTTTTGCAAGAAAATACGGTTCTAGAGGGTTCTAGAACATTCCATGTGTTTTTTGGTATTTTTAATGTATTTTCTGATTTTTTATGTAATTTTTGTGTATTTTGATTTTTGTAAATATTGTGAAATTCATAGAAAATTATAGAAAAATCGAAAAAATAATCAACAACACTGGTGAACTCAGAAAAATGAGAAGAAAAGTGGAAATTATGAAAATCACCAGTATAAATTATTTTAAAAAATCCTAAACTTAAATAGAAAATTCTACAAATAGAAAAGAGAGAGCATATTTCTGGTGCGGAGCAAATTCAAAACCGAAGAGTGTGTGTGTGGATTTTTGTGCGGGAACAAATTCAAACCGACAAGAGTGTTGTGGTGGGAATTTTCTACGTGCGGGAGAAAAATTCCAAAACCCGAACCGGAGTGTGTCATGCAGAGATTTGGTGCGGAGAATTCAAACCGACATGAGTGGTATGTGGAATTTCTGGGTCGGGGAGCAATTCCATAACCCGAAAGAGTGTGGTATGTGTGGAATTTTCTGTGTGAGAGCAATTCAAAACCCGAGAGGATGTGTGTAGTGGAATTTCTGGTGGGGAGATAGATCCAGAAATGCCGAGTCGAGTGCATATGTGGAATTTTTAGGTGGGGAGAATTCCAAAACCCGAAAGAAAGTGTGTGTGGAATTTCTAGTGCGGGAGCAGAATTCCAAAACCCGAGAGGATGTGTGTATGGGAATTCTGGTGCGGGAGAAGATTTCAAATCCCGAATAGTGCGTATGTGGAATTTCTGGTGCGGGAGAAAATTCCAGAACCCGAAAGAGTGTGTGTGCGGAATTCTGTGCGGAGCAATTCAAAACCGGAGCAAATTCAGATTCTTCTCGATTCTTCTTGGATTTCTCGATTGAATGAACCTAGACCACCCTTTGAAGAAAATCGGTTCTAGGGGTTCTAGAACATTTGTATTTTTGTTTTTATATAGTATTTTTATGATTTTTATGTATTTGTGTATTTTAATTTTTGAAATATTGTAAATTCAAGAAATTGTAGAAAATCGAAAAATAACTAAAAATACGGTAACTCAAAAATAAGAGAAAAGTGGAAGATTATGAAATCACCAGTATAATTATTATAAATCTAAAGTATAGAAATTCTACAATAGAAAATAAATAAAAGAAATACTTTTTGCCTCTTATTTGTCCTTGACACATGATTTCGAGCATTACTTCACATATTTCGAGCTTTTAACGAGTTCAACTGCTCTTTTCAGAATCAAATTGATCACGAAATGGTATGTTCATCATCGGTTACTCATTTCGGAGACACATTTGGTGTCTACAGAAGCCCCACTTTGACTGCGTCTGGAGAGACGAAAGTCTCGCAAGACGAAAGACAAATTATTCAATTTGGGACGGAGAACAACTCAAGACGTTCTGCACCCTGAGTTGCCCTTTTTTTCGCCGTTACTCAAAACAACGGTTAGTTTACCTGTAGCCGTGTCCTGTGCGTTCAGATTTCCTTGGATGTGCTTTATCCTTGGAAAATTTGCTTGCGTCGAAATTTCTAGTGCGGGAGACATTCAAAACCCGAAAGAGGTGTGTGTGGAATTTCTAGTGCGGGAGCAAATTCCAAAACCAAGAGTGTGTGTATGCGGAATTTCTGGTGGCGAAGAAGATCCAAATCCCGAATGAGTGCGTATGTGGAATTTCTTGGTGGGGAGAAAATTCCAAAACCGAAAGAGTGTGTGTTTCGGAATTACTGGTGCGGGAGCAAATTCAAAGCGAGAGCAAATCCGATTCTTCTCGATTCTTCTCGGATTCTTTTGGATTTAACGAACCTAGACACCCCATTTGCAAGAAAATACGATTAAGGGGTTCTAGAACATTCCATGTATTTTTAGGTATTTTTAAAGTATTTTCTGATTTTTATGTATTTTTTGTGTATTTTGATTTTGTAAATACTGTGAATTCATAGAAATGATAGAGGAGACTAGGTGGCAAAACTCCTCTCCATCTAGTCAGATAGGTGGTGAACCCCTCGTTCTCTCCCTGTTAAGGATTTCAAGTTCTCGGAAGGAGGTTTGGGTCTGAATGTTACCTTGTATATCTTGCCATGAATGCGTGGAGGATGTCTTCCCAAGTAGCTATTTCTTTCTCAGGAAGGGAAAAGAACCATTTGACATATCGTTCCAAAGGAAAGGGGAAAGACATTGAAACAAGTGCAGAGTCAATCCCTTTAAGTGCCATGGTGGTCTTAATCCTTTATATGGAATCGAGGGTCATAATCGGCTTGAACTTGGTATGTCTTTCGGCTGAGAAATCTTTGGCAGTTTGGTTGAAAGGTTGGGTCAGAGGAGGTTGGTCTTGGTAAAGTGGGGCCGATGGCTTTCTGGATCGCCTTTTCAAAAGCTTGTCCAAGGAAGAGCTGAGGTCAACTCCTTGATCTTAGCTTCAAGCTGTTGACTTGCTCGACAAGCTTTTGGAGCTTTTCTTGTTCGGAGGCCATTTTGTGGTGTTAAGGCTGATGGGTAATGAAGGTTGGAGGAAGGTTAGGTTTGGATTGGGCCGAGGCTCAATCTTTGGGTCTAGCAAGGGCTATGGAGACGGCTTCACCCTGTTTCAAAAGAAATAGACCCTTAGTGAACTTCCTTGGTCATTATTGAATATATGGATGCAGATGCAACTGCATGTCCTAATTCCATGGTCATCTTTCCTAGAATGAATGTATGAATGCAAGGTGCCCTTTCGTTTTTTGAATTTTTTGCTTTTTTTTGTTTTGTTGTTTTTTTTTTGAAAGGACACAAATGATGCACATGTCCTAAGTGGTTAGGGTCATGCCTAGATGTGCAAGGGTCGAGTCTAAGTTTGGCTAAAGGTCAATCTATGTGAGTACGGGTCAAGGTCAAAGTCTGTGCTACCCTAGCGGTCAAGGGTCAAGCCTAAGGTCAGAGTCAATGCCTATCAATGGTCAAGGTGTCAGGCTTAGTGTCAAGTCTGTGTGGACTAAGGTCGAAAGTTTGAAGGAAAAGTCTAGTGAACTATGGTCACAGACTAAGGTAGAGGTCAACTAAAGTCACTATGGGCTATGAAATGCATGATGTGAGCTAAAAGTGACCATGGACTTATATGAAATGTTGTGTAAGGTAGAATTACAATGGCTAGGACCATACATGCACATATATACAAGACACGTGATGACAAGTCAACTATGTCGGTCTAGGTTAAGTAGAGAGTGTACCACGCCTAAAAAGTAGAGCTTGGTCCAGTTTTCACCACTTGCAATTAGCGATGTGGCCAAGATACCCTTATGCACACGCATCAGTAAACGATGCACACACGGGCATGGTGGGATAGGACTTGCTTAGCATGCGATCAATAACACATGCACGCAAGGTAGTATCCCCCTTATTGTAGTCTCGAGCATAGAACATGCCCATATCGAGACCAAGTGCCTGAGTTGTGACTTATGCGCGGGTCACATGCAAAATGCAACAAATTCAATAAGCGTGATGATGGATTACGAGACTTTTTCAAGTCTGTCCACTTCACCTACGGTGATTATCCCCAGTGAGTCGTCAATATAGGACTTGGGCAGCCCTCGCGTATGCGGGCGCGCGGTGGAGCCGGTACCCGACGTGAGTGCGTTGGGGTAGTGTTGTCGAATAGGGGAGTCGCCCCGTGCCTATAAAGGTTATTCACGGACGCCCGAAATGTTGGTGCCAAATTAATGGCCCACGTTCTGATCTAGTAACCAGTTCGTGGTTCGGGGACTGGTAGAATCAGAATGTAACCCAATTCGCCCGCTGTGGCCTCTATCAGGTCTATTGCAATTCCATTCATCACGGTTATTGAATGCACATAACTTACATTTTTAGCATAAAAGCTACTAACCAAAGATTACTACGAAAGTGTGTTTCTATTATGCCACAAGAGACTACTAACCTAGAAATTGTGACCACTTTGCATTAATCAAGTTAAAACGGTGCCCTAAAAACGGGTTGTCCATAGTTAATCTGATTTTAAAGGATTCACATAATTTCCGGTTTTATTTAGCAAATATATACAAGAGAAGACCCATGATATGCGAAGTATATGAACTTCAAAACATATATACAACAATCTTACCCTGATCTGCAAACAAAAAAAAGTTAGTTCGTAATAAAAAACGAGCGAAATGAATCTTCCCGCTTGGATCGCTTGAATTTGCAAACAAACAATATTAGTTCATAATTAAAACAGTGCGAAATGAATCTTCGCTTGGATGCGCTATACAAGGATAAGAATTGTTAGTATTGACAAGTGATAATAATAATGACAATGAATAAAAAAGAAGAAAAACAATAAAAACTTAACCACTCCTACATATTTACATGAACAATTAATAGTGAGTTTCTACATTTTTGTTAATTAAGATTGAAACTCGTAATAGTTATTAATTAGGTTGAGAAAAGAGTGTGTTTAGTGGCGAGTAATCTCAGAAATAACTTGTTATCGCTTGTTGAATCGAAACAGAATCGATGCTTAGAACTCAGAAGAATGTATTTAGAGTGTTTGAGAGAGTGTATGAGAGCATGAGAGAATGAATACGCAAGTTAGAGGCGGAGAAGATAGAATAGACGTGTGTCAAAATGAGCAAAGGCAGGCACGTATTTATAAGGCACGAGAGCACGAGGAGGGGAAAAAACCCTGCGTATATACGCAGGGGCTGCGATATACAGGGGGCTGCTATAACGCGGGAGCTGCGTATATACGCAGGAGCTGTATATACGCAAGCCGTCCTGCGTTATATTTTTTCCAAAAAACGAAAATATTTTGATTTCCTCCGATTTTATTTCGTGATTTGTTGATTCGACGCACCTGACACCCTTGCTCTCCAAGCAAGGAGTTCTAGAGTGTTCTAGAAGGTCCACGTATTTTCGGGGTATTTTTGTGTATCTTTTATTTTTTTGTATTTTCTGCGTATAATACTTATAAATCATATGAAAAATATTGAAAAATCAGAATAATACTATGAGCTCAGAAAATGTGAAGAGTGTGATGAAAGTGGAATTA
>SNQN01002272.1:45179-71589 GCA_008642245.1 Bassia scoparia | reverse complement strand
TAAAGTCCTGATTGCAGAAGCACTTAAGTGTTAAGAGCCATTTTTTGGGAATCTTGGCTTTGCGATCTAGGGCCCTATATGTGTACTCCGTGGTCTCGAATACTCAAGTTGCTTCACAATGTCGAGAGTCCTCACACCCAACTCACTCTCCTTGTATGAATTTTGATGTGATGTCCAAGCGGAGAGGATTTTGGCGAGGGGTGTGTCATCGGTGTGCACAAGGAAGAAGTCATTCTTCCAACTGTACACTTTATTGGGTTTGTCTAAGGAGGTCAAGTACGTTTCCTTTTGCGACGACTAGAACCAACCAACCTGGCATCTGCTGTTCTTGGAAATTAGATGCATGCAAAGGAAGACCCCAGTCAGACATGGTCAGTTCTTCACCCTACAAGTGGCCATGTAACCTAAGATGTGACACCAAGACTGTAGTGTCAACTGTGCGATGCCTATGCCATAGGCCTTCATCAAATTTATTATAAAAGGGTTCAGAGGAAAACGAAGGCCCAAGTCCACCACCGCTTTGTAAGCTGCGAAGGTGTTCTCGATTGCTTGGGTGATCGTAGTTCCCTCAGCATGGATCAAAAACCTCTCCTTGACTTCGGGCAAGACAAAGCCAATGTGAGGTGCATAGATGTATTGGAACTGCTGAAGTGCGACCCTCCAAGCCTTTCGCACAACGATCGAGGAAGGATTGTCCTTGTCCTTATCATCATCCTCAGACTCCTCCTCGACAGGGGGTTTATTTTTGGACAGCCAAGTAAGGGGAGCCTGATCAAATTCAACCTCCTCGTCGCTGCCCTGGGCCATCGGAGCATCTATGCGAGCACTCAAGTCCTCAGAGTCAGTGCTCCAATCCTTGACGCGCGCAGGCACATGTCTAGAAGTACTGGGCTTTGGCTCCTCTTTCCATATCTGGTTTTCAGGCTTCCTACGAGCAGTGGTCTTAATGCGAGGCATCCTGACATGAATAGATAGAGTGTCAAGGATGGGACGAGGAGCTACTGAGTGCGAGAACAAAAAACCAAGGGTAGAGGAGTATGTAGTTAAATTTTAGCCAGGCGAAGTTGGACTAGGCTCTTCCAAGCCCCCAACTCTATTCTTATTGGGCGAAGAGTCCGTAGAACTTGCGTCGCTCATTATTACTTTGCTAAAAAAGAATAAAGAATAAGTGCGAAGAAAGAAAAGGTGCGAACAGTACCTGAAGTGCGAAGTCAACAAAGAGTTGGCGAAGATCAGAAAAAACAGCGAAGATGCAAAGCTGGGAAGTCGCGAACTACGAAGCTAAGTCATCGTCGAACTTTGAAAATATGCGAGGAGTAGAGAGAGAAGTGCGAAGCAAAAGCAAATTTCTAGAGAGAAGTCAGAGCTGGAAAAGTTCTTCTCTCTCRGCTTCAAGGGGTGTTTATACCCCCAGCCCTAACGGTCTTCCTTCCTCCTTCTTTTCGAATTTGAAATGGAGAAGGGAAATGGGCGAGAAGGAGATTTTGGCTACCTGTGCTACTGCCACGCGAGTTGAACTTATGCGATTGGAATTCTTGGCTAGGTGAATTACCACTCACGAGGGCACACTTCCCAAGGCAAAAAAAGGAGAAAAATAATTTCATTTATGATTTGTTTACAAAGTGTAAATTAATGTAATGTCATGATCAAACGTCCTATAAATCCAATGATTTAGAGGGTCTTTGAGGGGCAAATGATGTGGCATGGAAAATCCTTGCCCACTTGTCCTTCAAATATTGGATCAAAGTGATCTACGTGGCAAGCACTACTGATTTGATTAATCTGGACCGAAACGGGACAAAGAACCGACATTCCTACATTGAAACGGTGGTAAGGAATACAAGGAAGTATGGATGGATGACAAGTGTCACACATCCAATGGTTGTCTTGGTTTTTGAGGGATTGCCTATAAATACCCCGAAAAACCACATTTATGGCACCTACACTTACCTTAGCACATTTATTGCAACCAACTTGAGAGCTTATCTCACTACTTTCTCTCACTAGCCTAGCACTTTTTATTCCCTTAAATCCATACTTACTTAAGCATCGGAGGGTAGATAATCCAAATAAAATTATTCTTCTTTGTGTAGGTGTCAGGCAACATTTGAAGTGCTAGGAGCAAGACGTAATAAATCATTGACCAAGACCAGCTCTCTCCTTGACTTGACCAGACGAAAGAAAGTAGCCAAGGATCGTACATTTGTCCAAGGAAGGTCAGCTCTCCCGAGGTAGCATTGAAGGGAAGCCTCCACCCCTCTCTCAACCSAAAAGCTAGGGAAATATTGTAGCAAGGACACGTCATCCCCAATTTACTTGCTACAACAATTATCATTTGTGAGGAATTAAAAACGCAATAAACGTGATTTTTTTTACCTTTGAGTCTCTCATAATTGCTGGATTACAAAATAGCAACAAATATGATTGATTTTTTTTCTACTAGTGTATCTATATGAAAAATCATAATAGCTAAACTTTAAAAGAAAATTAAATCTAACTTGTGAACCTTGAAAAGCGGAAAAGAGAGAAGCAGAGTCAATTTAGAAGAATAAGTTAATTACCATGTTAAATTTTTAGTCATTTTCTTTGATAGTTTTTTTTGAACATTGTTAAAAATAGTCAAAGGTAAAGATACACTGTCATTTCATGTAGACACACCTCACTTCTTGGCTTATATGATAGCACAATGAAAAATAAATGACTTTGAAAAAATCTTATAGAGAATTATTCTAGAAAAAATCTTAAGAATTATTATGAAAAAAAACCCAAAAAAAATCAAACAGCATTGCATGCAAATAAATAATGGTAATTCAAAACTGAAGATAAATGGGAAGAAAATTTCAAAAAAGGAACCAAACTACTAGTATTAAAAATGCAAGGATTTTAACAATCTCAATTATTATCATATTGGACATTATTATTATTATTTATATTATTATTATTATTATTATTATTATTATTATTATTATTATTATTATATTATATTATTTTATTATTATTATTTATCATCATTATTATTATTATTGTTGAAGGGAATTATTAATTTTATATGTTTCGTTACAATTGAAATTTCTCCCTATCTATGTGAATACTTCCTTCTTTCACATTTTGATGATGAGATAAATACAACTCTTCTTCAACCAACTAAACCATTTACATTTGCTTTCACTTGTTATCATTTTTCTTAGAGCACAAAACCAAAAATGTCTAACCCTCTAACTTGTTTTCTAGTTCTCCCTCTTAATCTTTACATTAATACAAAAAACTGGTAAATGTTTTTTTCGTTTTTAATTTTTACATTTCAATTATATGTGGATTCATTAACTTCTCTGCTATTCTACATCTATCCCTTCTTCGTGCCATATATATGTAATTATCATTGTCTTTATTTGTTAAAATAATGTGTACTTCTATTTTTATGTTGCACTCATTACTATATGTAGATGGCATGAACTAATATAACATTAGTATGTGTATGTTTTGTTTCAGATAGCAGCAAATGTACTTACTGTGTTGCAAATCCAAAGGCCTCGGACGAGTTGATTCAAACAAGTTAGATTTTTGTGTGTTTCATTCCGGAATCATGTGACCGTATACAACCGGGTGGGCCGTGTTACGTGCCCAATGACCTTAGAGCCACGGCCTCTTAGTGTTCAATAATTATTTTCAAGGGGTGCCGAGTGTAATTTTGATGGTGCAGAAATATTAAGTTATGATGATCCAAGTAAGTCATTATTTTTTCATATATGATAAGTACGTCTAATGATTTTACAGATTGATTAAGATTTATGTGTAATTGATTTTAAAAAGTTGATTATATTTATACTACCAATTGAAACCTCAATATCGTTTTCTGCAGCCATGATTTTTGTAAATTCCCGTGCAAGGATTGGTGAATTGGTGTGCGACGTGAAACATATCATGACCTGTTCTCTTTCTTGTTATCTATTCATGTGTTTGATATAACTTGTATTTTCTTAATCTCTTTATAATCGAAGTTTGAAATAAAGAGTAAGCGTAAAATAAATAATATTGTAAATCATAGATGTCTTGTTGTGATATGTGTGACTGTTAATAGTATTAAAATTTCATTTCGGACTTCATACTAACGTTTAGATTTGATTGATCAAAACTTTGAAGGCCACATTTGATTTAACATTTGACATTTCTTATTTGAGCACGGATTTTTATCCTTGACTCAAGGGTCATAAATCAATTTTATGTTGAAAATTAACCAAGTGCAAAAAATTGGTATTTTATATGCATAAGTCATAAGTCATAAGGTCAATTATTGACATGAATTTCAAGCTCTGGATTCATAAATTTATATTTCAATTTTTAAGTTTTAGATAAACTTTAAGTCTTCCTTTCACCTTATATTATCGATTGCATAAAATAATTTAATTATATTTAGATTGATAGTTTAAATTTCAAGGAGAAAAAAAGGAGGATCGTGATAAAGGAATACAACACATGAAGTCCTGAAGATGATACACCATTTATACTCATATTTCTATGCTATTTGTGAGTTTTCATCTTACTTCTCCCATAATTTCAACCTTTTAGAGCTATTATGCTTTAAATTTTGTTATTGCTTTTCTCGGGTGTGTTTTGCTTTGTTTTTGTAAGTTTAGGTGTTTTTGCTAGGATTATTGGAGATGCATGTAGAGCTAATTGGATGTTAATCAAAGAATGGATGATTCAAGGCGCTTATATTGTCGAAAAAGCTCCGAAAGAATTGCTCATGAAGTTCTCCCGCAACCTGGTTGTGGGAATCACCTAGTTTGCCACAACCTAGTTGTGGTCGCTTGGTTTTGGAGTGTTTTAAAGAAACATGGCAGCCCACTCTGCACCCTCGTTGCGGCCTAATATCACATGTCACACCCTAGTTGCGGCCTCTTCTTTAATATAGAAAACTCTTCATATTCCTAGCATCGAAATAGGTTTTTAGATAGGGGTTTCTTTTTATTCTTTCTCACATACTCAAATATTAGTTTATATTTTTAGAAGAGCTTTCTCTCTCTTGGATTTTTGGGCACACAACTCTCAAACTTTGGTTCTTTCAACATTGATTTGGCAATTTCATCAATTCAAGTATTATTTTCTCATCTCTATTCTTTTTTTTTATTGTTGTTCATCATGCTTTCTTTCATATTAGTTTTGTTTATTCAACAATTATGTGTGTGTAGTTTTCTTAATCTAGGTTTAGGCTAAACCCTAGCCATGATTGATTTTTGAGCAAATTAGTAAAATCCRRAATTTAATTGTTGATTAWTATTCATGCTTAATTGATTGTGCTTATGACAATACTAGATTAGGGATAATTGGTATTGTTATGAATTCATTGTTTTTATCACAATGGGAATTGGGTAATGACGAATTTGATTATTAATTAAGAACATGAAATTCTCCAKGGGAGTAGGTAGAATGAATTGTTGGAAAATTAGGGTTTTGCGATTAATGTCTCTAATTTGTATGATTCTACGYGAGGTTTGATTGCAAATTAGAGAATCCATAGATACTCGGGAGAGGTTTGTGGTATTTTATTTGGTTACCTTTTCTCTTGAACAATTAATCGATTAAATTGGGGTATGAATTGCTTTGTGTCAATYATGCTAGTGGTGATGCTTAACTCTAGGTGTTTTTATTCCTTGAATTCAATCATGCGCTCTATTCTGACGGGTATCTATGATGTAGTTGCCTCACCGCTTTACAAATGTTACGATACACTTCTTAAGGATTGAAGCCTCATTTCCTTAAGGCCCTCAATTCGATCAACTATAGTTGTATGCGAGCACAAGCTATTGAATTGTATGTTTCACAATTAATGAAAAAGGTTGAAAAATTGTATGAACTTATTGCCCCTATACAATGCACGAAAAAAATATTCCTATGTAAATTTTATTATTTGTAGTTGTCAAARAATAATATTTAATTATTATTGTGATTTGTAAGTTTTTTTAAATAATATTTGATGGAAWAGATGAGGGAATTGATTGAAGTTGAAAGGTTGATTCTTACGGTAATTTTAATTGTTATTCTATCTTCGTATTACAATTATTTTTTCGTTGTTATTTTTTTATAATGGTTTTAGAGGTGATACCTGGCACATAAAATTTTTTTAGTATGACACATGCCAAGATAATATTTAGGACTTTGTTTTTAAATGGTAGTCTATAGATAGACTGGTCTTTGGGAATGTGTGATGATGTTTGTATGTAAAAATGTGTTTCCTTTATATTAAAGAATTGTAACAGTCTTGTGAATTTTGGGGAAAGGATTTTTGGAGCAGTAATCGACTTCAACCTCACTTTTGATCCATATGGTTATAGGTTCAAATATTTATCATGCTATGCTCATTTGCACCCAAAAAAAACTGTAACGGTCTAAATTTCCTTGGAACTAGGTGAAATCTTTTGGAAAAATTGATTTTAACAGTCCCAACTAATTGCGATTTTCCATAAACAATCCCAACTATTGATTATTCCATAACAATCCCAACTTTAAGTGAAATTTTTTAAAAATAATTTCAACTATCGATGATCTTCTAAAAACAGTCCCAAATGGAACTGATTTAAGAAAACATGTCAAAGTTGGGATCATTTTTGTAAAAATTCACTCAAAGTTGGGACTGTTATGGGATAATCAATAGTTGTGACTGTTTATGAAAAATCACAATTAGTTGTGACTGTTAACATCAATTTTTCCAAATCTTTTTATGTGTTTGCATGATATTACTCGTATTTGTAAAATTAGGGTTTATATTATTTTATAAAATTTTGTGTTATATCAGATTGTTATTTGAAAATATATGTGTGTCAGTGTGTGTCAATTCATTTTTTGCAAAAGTATGACATTTCCTTAGTCCTTATTCAGTTATTTGCAATTATTCAAAACGGAGTATTTTTAATCATAAATTCTACATCAATACTCAATATCAATTACGTAATACATGGATGTTTCTTTGGTGGTCGTAATTATAAAAGACCACCAAAGTCATTCAAAGTCAAATTATTTTAGCCCTTTCCCTTGAAATATTTTGACATGACCACAAATGTTTATGGTTATACCAAACATTGTTATAATGTATTTTTCATTATTTTGTCATCTTATTTCGAATTTGTCATCAGTTTTTTCTCCCTTAACTTGAAAATCAATCTACAAAATTGAACATCTTTATAGAAAAACAGGATCAATCAAAAAACTAATTTTGGTATTTTAGACTTTTAAGCACAACAATTTAGAATTTTAAGAAATAATTTAAATTACACGAACAATTCATACACAAATTTTTACAAGCACTATAGAAAAGTCCTATGTAGCGGCCCCGTATTAGATTTAATGAGATACTGGTGTTCATGTACACTTAGAATCCGTTTATTTAATTAAAAACGACTGAAATGAACGGAACTGAAATGAATTGTTTATGAGAGAATGAAATTAGGTTAGGAACAGAATGAACTGATGAATTGAAATAAACTGATATGAAATAAAGCACATATAAAGCACTGATCACAAACTTAAGCTAATGGTTGAAACCCAAAAATATAATATATTCTCTATAATAAGCGAAGTTGACCGGCCCTTATAAAGCACGATCACATAATGTATTACATATATCATCAACTGACAACTTTAAAATTATCTAGATAGGTTCATAAGATGAAAGAATTTTTGGTATTAGCATTGTCATATAGATTACCATCAAAAGATAAGTAGTCCTTTATAGACTCCTTTTGTTTCGAATTATCATTTTTATTATGTTTTCACACTCACACTTTGATGATGACTCGAGTTTTTTTTTTTTTGAAAAAGAAATAAAAAGAGAAAACATATTGTCCAAAAAAAAAAATTTATGAATAATTTAAAACTTATATTTAGAGATGAAAAATGTTGCAAATATAGACAAAATACACATAAATTATATAAATAACAAAGGAAGTACAGAGTATTACTATTGATTGAATAATCAAAACTAATTCCACTTGTACACAAATTTGTACCGTCAAGGTAATTTTTTATTCTAAAATTAAAAATTCTATAAACATTGTAATAATATTTATGTTACTTTTAAATTTCTTTCAAATAAAAAAAGTGAATTACTCATTATATTTCCCTCAAATCTAGAATTTGTATGAAGTTCAAGTTTTGAGTTTATTAGGTTATAGAACCTTAAAATTTTATGGATATGACCAAAAAATAACAAAGAATTTTTAAAAAATTGACTTTCATTGACTTCGGTGGTTTTTAAAATAAAGACCATTAAAGAATTTTCTCGTAATACATAGTAAATTTTAGGTTTTTTTTCCATACTCCTTAGTTACACACTTTTTTTTCAAAATACTACCTACATTAGAAAACCTTAGACATAACTACCTTAAATTTCATTTTGTTGTTGACCACTACCTTGTTTATTTTCCGGCATTGACTTTGGTTTTTCCGTCATCAAAGTGACGTGAGATGCACGTGATCTAATTTTTTGCCATTTTTTCGATTTTCCTTCCCTTTTCCCTCCATTCTACTCTTTTATTTCCTATTCAATCTACTTAATTTTGATTTCTACTTAAATTTGATCATGGTATACTGAAATTGAGGCGTGGAGGAAGGAAAATCGGAAAAAATTGGCAAAAAAACAGACCACGTGCATCTCACGTTCACTTTGATGACCGAAAAACCAAAGTCAACGCCGAAAATGAAACAAGATAGTGGTCAACAACAAAATGGAAAATTAAGGTAGTTATGTCTAAGGTTTTCTAATGTAGGTAATTTTGCAAAAAAATGTATAACTAAGGTAGTTATGGACAAAAAAACATACATTTTATTGGTAACAATTACCCCTACAAATCCACTCATATACGGAGTAGAATAAACCTATTTATATCATATACTATACTTAATACTTTCCTCCGTTTTTTATTAGATGTCCCAGTTTCTATTTTAGGAAGTTTGGAATTAGTTGTCCCACTTTGATTTTTTTCCCTTTCAAGACATGTGGACCACAATAAATTATCATATAATCTCTAATTTTTTCCTACTTTTTTGGGTCCACAACCTCTTTCTCTCTAACTCTCTCATTTATGGTTCTCACATACTTTATTTAAATTACCTCTCTACTCACCTAATCACTTACACCAAAATTTTTGCCTAAAAAATCACAAAACCCAAAGTGGGACATCTAAAAAAACGGAGGTAGTATATAATTTGGTTTTCCCCTACAATCTTGACACTTGTCACTTTTTCCTTTTTTTTTCTTCTTTTTAAAAATTCCTTTTTTCTTAATTGGTTTAATGATTAATTTAATTATTTATTTCTATAAAAAATACTTTAATTATTTTATTACTAGATAAAACAATTCATTCAATTTTTCCTTCTTTGTATTGTTTTTCTTTTTTCTTTCTTTTTTTTTTTACAAATTTTCCGTAATATTTAAAACAAAATATTATTTTCCTTTGAATCCTTAACAAAAATTGAAGAGTCACGTGACCTTTTTTTATTTTTTGCAAAATATTATTGATTAAATCTTCAATATTCTCTTATATGTATATTTTTTTCGTTATTTTTCACTTGTTCTATATAACCCATTACTTCAAATTGAGACTGTTCTATTTAGGTCATCAGTTACTTTTACGAAACAATATAAGAAGTTATGATTTTTTCTATATTTCTCACATGAAAAATTATAGAAAATGTAGAGTGACATGTGACCTTTTTTTAATTTATTCCTTAGAGAAAAAACATACACTTTATGTCTTTATTTAATGACCTTTTTCCGTATTAATTTTTTCATTTTCTAGTTTTTGACAGATTTTATAAAGTATTCACAAACAATGTTWTTTTCTTTCAGTAACTTAAATGAAAATCAAGATATCACGTGACCTATTTTTATTTTATTTTAAAGGAATAAAACATTTCATATACATGCAACAATGACATTTTATTTCTCATGTTATAATTGTTTCACTTCCCCATCTTTTCACCTCATGTCACTTCTCAATATTTCCTTATTCTCCTCAATTATCTTTGTTATAAGAGTTTCACATCCTCCGCGCTCTAGAGTTCCTTATAAGAGTTTAAATGATAAAGAGTTATTATGAATATATGAATTATTTGGTCATATCATAATTGTTTGCAAAAATTGTATAGACGAAAAATATTAATTTCTTGATTAATTGATAATATTAGATGTTTACTAGTTTAGGGCCCGTGCGATGCACGGTATTTATTAAATTTATTCATTAAAACTCTAAAAAGAGTGAAATAAAGTTTTAATTTAATATTTGTCAAGAAATTTGTATTGTATAAGATATATAGTCCAAGACCCGTGCAATACATGTATGATATTTACTAAATTTATTCACAAGATAGATCTCTAACATTATGATATAAAATTGTAATTAAATACGTGTAGGGGGCTTTTGTACTCCCGCTATTCAACTAAATTTTTGTTATCAGGAAATTCTGTACTATTTATTGGTAGTGAGAATCTTCTAAATTCCCATCTACATATAAAAAGGAATATAATCATTTGTTCAAATTTCAATCGTATGGTATAAAATTGATTTATGATTCTGTTTTATAAAATTCATTATGATAATATTGTATTGTATAGTACAGAATAATAATAATATTATGATATAATAAAATATATGACTTTGTTAAAATTTTGCTTAAAATAAATAGATTTCGTTTAATGTGTTATATTATATTGATTGATATTCCAATTTTATAAATAATTATAAATTATGTAATGATACGAAAAATCTTTTAGAATTAAGTAAATATATTATTTATTATTTATTAGCTATTAGCTAAAGATTTTATTAATATGTTATATAAGTAATTTTACAAAAAACCGAGATAAAAAAAGAAAAGAAGTTCAATTAAATATGTGTAGGAGAACTTTTGTACTGTCGTCATTAGACTAAATTCATGACATAAGGGAATTCGGTACTTGTAGGACGTGGGCCGCGCCCTCAGCGTATAGCGGGCGCGCGGCTTGGTACTACATCGAGGTGCTTGTGCGTGGGCTTGAGCCACGGANATGCTTTTATAAGTCACCTTACCCTTCATCTTTTCATAGTTATTCGATGTGGGACTTTGAAAATATAGTGAAGCATAGACAACATACATGATTAATCTATGTACCGCTCGTCCTCTTCTTCTCCTTCACTGCTCTCCTTTCATTCATTCCTCTCGTAGCATCAAAGACCCTAACTTCTGAAAATGCCGTTCAAGAGGTATGTGGAGATCGGAAGAGTTGCTCTTGTCAACTACGACAAAGAGTATGGTCGCCTTGTCGTCATCGTCGATGTTCTCGACATGAACAGAGTTCTAGTTGATGCCCCTGTTATGGTTAGAGGCCAAATGAATTTGAAGATGCTCTCTTTGAAGAAACAAGCTYTATAAGATGTTAGGATTCAAGATTTTGCTGTCTTTTGATTTTATGGTCTTTTYGAATTTGGATATTCAATCTTTTTAGAAATATTTTTGAGCGAGGKTTTATTTGTGAAGTATCTATTAGCCAAACTAAGTAATATTTAGTGTAATAAAATAATAATATTGAATAAGCTAGAATTAAATTGACAAGTATAAATTTATATGTCAGTATTTATTTTTAGATATTTTATATAATTGAGTTATCAAAATKATTTTTTMAATAAAAAAATATTTATAGTACAAAATCTTAACGAGCTTGTTCACGAGCTTTCGAGCCGAGCCTAATCTTGCTCAGCTCTGTTCGTTTAACTTTCGAGCCGAGCCCGAACTCGAACCGAGCTCCAACGAGTCGAGCTTTGACCGAGCTTTAACCGAGCCAAGCCCGAACTGTTCACGAACAGGCCAGGCCAATTCTCGCCCCTAGGCATCCCAATTGCAAAATCACCTAACTTTGTTGTTTCCCACCTTTAAAACCACCCAACACCCACCAAAACAACTCAACCACCCAAACCTCATCACACTTAGTTTTTAGCCTTTTCTCATCTATCCATCTGTTTTTTGYACATGGTTTCTTCATAAAAGTTGTAGATCTCGGAAAAATACATGAAATAGGATCAAGAATCACGTGATTTGGAGTTGTTTTCAAGTAGTTATGCTTTTCGCAAGTTTCAAATTCTGAAAGTGGGTAGTGATTCGCAAACAAAACATAAAAAGTGGGTAGTTGTTTTAAATWAAAAACAATRTGGGTAGTTGTTTTCAAAAGTGACAAAAAAGTGGGTAGTTGTTGACAATTTTTCCTAAAAACTAGTTATTTTTATTCGTTCTTCTAAGAGGCTTGATTGGARGCAAATTAGATGCTAACCATGGTGTAGCATCTAAATTGTACACCAAGCATATTAAATGCTTTTTTGAAAAGATTAAGGTAATTTCTCATCTTTTTAAACACTTATTGATTCCGATTTTTAAGCATATAACTTGTTTTTCTTTTGATTTTTTTTCATCTTTATTAATTGTGAGGACATTTAATAATTTTTTATTTTTAAAAAAAATTTAAAATATACAGATTTATTTTATTTACAAAGGTATTAAAGTTATACCGAAACATTTGAAGTACCATAGAACATTTCAAAGTATTCATAGAACAAATATTCCTACCAAAAATCATGTATGGAGTAGTTGATACGGAARAGAAGTATCATTAAGCATTTGAAAGTAATTCATAGAACAATTTCAAAAGTAAAACACGTATGTTGTATGTACATTTGAAAGTAGTTCATAGAACGGGCACTGCTACCAAGTATCATAGAACATCTAAAAATAGTTCATAGAATAACTATTCCTACCAAGGAACAAGTAGAAATTTTTTTTAAAAAAAAAACATGATCAAAATACCATAATACATTAAAAAATTGCATAGAACACGAATTTTTAAATAGAACAAGTACTCTAATATAAAACACACACTCTGCTACAGAACACTTACACCAATGTAAAAGACAAACATTATCTTAGAACACATATAGTTCCTGAAACACAAACATTTAAATAGAACAGATATTCATTAGTAAATAACATGAATGTTCGAACTACCGTATATAAAGCACTTGAATTGAACAACGGTCAAAGAACAAGTACATGTACTACCATAGAACATGCGTACATTGTGATAGAACATTATAAAAGTTCAATCATATTTAAATAATGTGATCCCATAAAAAGGAAATAAGATTAAAATAAAAATATTTTCAAATTTATGTCAAACACCATATTTAATGTTTACATTGGGTCCCAAAAGATAAGCCTCGTAAATGTATATTAAGGAGTAGTGTTTTATGGCATTGACTTAATAATTATACCATGGTGCAGTCATGGTGTATAGTCTACTAATTGTTGATTGYAAGCTAGGAGAAAGAGTGTAAGACAACTTTAGAACAATTGTTGTTGTGAAGTGGAACAAGTGATCATATTTTTTTTACTTAAGTGATAAAAAGAAAACTTACAGTCAAGGGTGGATACAATATTGCTCTATTAATGGTTGYAAACATTAAATTAACTAGCTATATCACAATATTAAAAATTAGGAAAATTTGACATTTATTATCCAATTTTGCCAAAGTTTAGAAATAACTACCCGAAATTTTTTTAATTAAAAACAACTACACAATTTTGTGCCAAAGTTTACAAATCCCTACCCACCTTGCTTTTCCATCAAAAAAAAAAAGAAATTTTCCGACTTGTGGGGGCCCAAATTAGCTATAATTTCCTCCAAAATTTCCCTATCCTACAAAATTATATTTATACCCCTACCTAAATCAATTAATCTACCAATATTACCCACCCTTTCACATCTTCAACCTTTTGACTGCTTTTTCTTCTCACTTCCCCTAACCCCCTTCATCTCCCACTCTTTTCCTTCTTCCCTTCCTATCTCTCTCCTCAAATCAGCTCCCCCTCACTCTCTTCTTTTTTTATCTGAAATTTCCAATTCCAAGTCTAGAATCTTGATTTTCGGACTCAATTTTCCATATYCTAGAACTTGAAAATCCAATCTACAAACTCTAGTAAGACTTCGAACACAAACAAATTGGCGAACCAAAGCCCAAATTTTCAAAGTCAAAACCCTACCTTTCGAACCAAATTTCATATTTTCGAGTTGAAATTCCCATTTTTGTGCCCAGAACACCAATTTTTCGAACTTCAATTCAAATTTTCAAACTAAATTTGAGTTTTTTTTGGCTCCAAGTCAAGATCAGTTAAATTTTCTATTTTTTTTTTGGAGCTGAAATTTTTGATTTGTTGCGATTATCAATCAATTGTTGTTCTTTTAGGTGTGTGATTTTGTTGTTATTTTTGCTTATTGTGATTTGGGATTTTCTTGAATTGTTGTTGTTATTGTTTTAATGCTGATATGAAGTTAGATATAACCTTGTTTTGCTGAATGGTTGTGATGATTTTGTTTGGTCTTTTCTACAATTGAGGGGTGAGAGCAGATTGGAGGAGAGAGATAGGAAGGGAAAAAGGAAAAGAGTAATTCATAGGTAGGGAGGAGCTAAGGCAGGAATATGGTGTAGGAGGGGAAGAGGGGTGCTGGAGTGGTGTAGTGGGCGGTGATACGGTGAGAGGAAGGAGAAGAGGAGGGGTGCAAAGAGGATTGTGAGTAAGGGAGAAGGTCAGTGGTGGGGCAGTGCTGCTTGGTGGTGATGGTAATGGAGAAAGAGAAAGGAAATAGAGTGAGAAGAGAAGAGAGTAAAAAGAGTAATAGAGTGTATAATGGTAATGCAAAGAATAGGGGAGTTTTTAGAGGGAAGGTTGGGCCTCACACGTCGAAAATGTACTTTTTTTGGCCGAAAAATGAGAGTGGGTAGGTGTTTTTGGCACAAAAAGAGAAGTATTTTTAATAAAAAAAAATCGAGTGTTATTTCAAAACTTTGACAAATATCTGGTAATTAATGACCCATTTTTCTAATTTGTTTTTATAAAGAAAAAAAAACCTTTCTCTCTTCTCCCTCCTCACTCCCCCTTTAAAAAAGGAAAAAAAAAGGAAAAAATGTCATGAAAGTCAGAGATTTTCTGCTTCATAAGCATGTCAACTAACAAAATGTTACGGAGTACAAAGAAAATGAAATGTAACCTATGTTGGTAAAATTCTCCTTTCGATTTCAGAAAATCTTAGGATCGATTTCATCATCACCGTTATGCTCTAAAGCACCAAGTACCAAAAAAACAAAATGTCACCACAATTGTTCTTGTTGTAGTTGATCACTTGACCTTTTACAGCGAGTTTACGACAACTTACTGTTGTAAATAGCCTCTTTCTAATAATATACGATACTTGTACAAATGTTCTTCGTTGATTTTAACATTTTGAAATATATTAGATACTGATACATATAAGTTTCAACCTTGCTATTCAAGTTTTATTTTTTTCATTTAGAGTAACTAAACGGGGATGATAAACCACAAATGGGTGGGATAAAAGCCCAATCAGAGGGTTATTTCAGTAATTTCAATCAACTTCTTTCATGGACCACATTTTTATTTACAAAGATCAACCTTAGATTTACATAGATCAACCTCATATTACATAGACCACCGTTATATTTACATAGATCAACCTTATAGTGGTTTTAATTTTGCTTTTTTTATGGYGACCACATGGGACCCACATYTCCTTTTTACATATTAAAATACATCCAAAACATTATAATAATATTTGATTGGRCTTCTTATCCCAATCTCTTTGATTGGTTTATACTTTCTCGTAACTAAACTAGTATTCACAAAAAAAATTAATTAGTGATGCAACCATTCTATTGAGTAAGGACATAAAACTATAAATAAATTATTAGAGGAAATTTTATTAAAGAAATCTTTTTAAAGTTCAATGTTGCAGTGAAAACAATCATAACAGCTTTATAAAGCATTGCTAGCAATTTTTGATTTTTTTTTAAAAAAAAAAAAAAAAAGTGGTTGTCAAGAATGATGGAAGATGACGAAGTTCAGAAAAMACTTTGAAAGTGTATTTCATAATTGGCCAAAAAAAAATATTATTGTCAAGAATGCTGTATAAGGTTTTTTCAGAACTTTGAACCTTTGAAAGGTCTTTTTTAGGCAAAAATCCGTAAAAAATATTGAGAACCATCAACAAAAAAGCATCTGATCGATTACGAATAAAAGGTAAATCAATGAACCCTAATTTGTGTATACCAACAAGAAATATGATATAATACACCCAGCAGTAAAACAAAGTAACACAACCATTCATTTGCAAATTCTTCTTTCAACCAGCAGTAACATACTAACATAAAAAAGTAAAGCAATAAAGATTTACACCTAATGGTCAGTAAAACTAAAATCTGAAAAAGATCCAGAAGAAAGATCGAACTACGAATATAATTAGGATAATAGCAATGAGAAAAACAGGATTTGTCTAGGGCACAACTACCAAAATTTTAGCAGACAGTAACACAGTATACACCAAGCTACTGGACTCGATTGCCAGCACTGGAACCACACACCTTCAGTAGTAATGTGATGTTGCTGATGTGCTTCAATCTTCTCTTCATTTCTGGCTTTCTTCAATTCTACGCTTTCTAGACTTGAGCTGATCAACTTTCGCCTTCTTGCGTTCGCCACTGATTTGCATGGCTTTTAAAATTCCTTTCTTCTTGCGAGACATCCCAAGTTCTGACATGTCATGCTCCTCAGATATATGATCTTTACCAGATTGATCTTGTTCGGGAACCTCGATTGTCTGTGAGGTACCAATTGCATGACTGACACCTTGAACTTCCATTTTAAGCTCTTCATGGTACCGTTTCTCATGTTTTAACATCTGGAATCACCAATAAGAGAGTGAGATTAAACAAATATCAAGAGCGTGGGGAATAAATTGAGGGTGCTGTGMACTCTTCACAAATAATAACTGGGAAAATATTTTCAGGTAAAAGACAAATTCAAACAAAGTGAAAATTGGCAGGATCAGAAACAAAATATGAAGGAAACGAGGCAAAGGTATCTCAGCTAGTTGCCTAGTCGTCAGCAGCATATCTCATCCACTTTCTAAGTAAGGATCCTATCTATGAGGTCCAAACATACAAGCATGGTGAATGAACTGGACATAGTATACATGCAACAGACTGTAAGCTACRGACTTTCAAATGCAAGTACCTCTTTCTTCTTCTCAGCTGCCTTMTTAGCTTCTAGACGATCAGCAACACCTTCCAACAGAAAGTTTGAGGTGTCATCCTGATCTTCATTTCCAACTGCTGGAATTGGCAGTACTTGTTTTTTAGCATCTGCCTGCAGTTGTTTAATTTTCAGTGCATAATCAGGAGTGTACCCTTCTGCCTCATTGTCAACAAAGGGTGAGAGATGTGGTGGAGGGACCCTGTACAAACATTTGCATAAACTAATTAGCAAACCAGAAGTCTCAAGTCTTCCGTTAACTTACTGCAACACTCCAACAAGGTCAAAAAAATAGATGAGATTTTCATGATCACATCAATATGGGAATCATTCGTCCCCTGGATCAAGAGACTATGCAGTGATTAACGATAATATGAGGCCAGCAGAGAGGCAACACCAACTTTCGCATGTTTCTCTTTATAGCTTTGTCTACGATATGAATGCATGATTACAATTTACAAACAAGACAGCATATCCAAAGATGCTTGAACATTTTAAGAACAGACCTTAAAACATCAAAAGTTGTAAAATGAGAACCCAACATGACCTTTAAATTCAACCCAAAAGGCAAAATATGACACATCTAGAAGACGAATCCAAAACGTCGCTCATAAATAGCAGGTTACTGGCCATTAAACATTCTTATGATCATCATGAGATTATGAGAACCAGCAAATAAGCAAAGGGAAAAGAGTTAAAAGAAATTGAAATCCTTTTTTCCAGGTACATACCGTCCCACCAGATAATCCTCAGCTGGCAGAATTATGCGTGCATTTACAGAATCAAAGACCCATTGAGGCTGAATATACTCTCTAGAGAGAAACATGTGACCCTGACTTGGCCTATCAACAATCTACAAAACATATATATGCACATTAGAAAGTACTCCTCTAAATTCATGTTAGAGAGAAAAAAAAAACGGAGCAGATGCAGAACGGTAGGATAAAGAAATCATATGCCCATGAACTTGTAAAGAAACACCGATGAACAATACCCCAGGCTAGACATGCAATAGAACCTACTTCAATTAAATTTCAAAGACAGGAGGCCACATTATTCCGAGAACATGAATCAGCACCGCTTCTCACAAACTATCAGCCAGACGTGTCCCATGAGTTGTAAAAGCATATTTGTATGCGTAAATAATGTGACATGGATTTAAGTGTTTGCCATACTACACTTCAACCTTTCTCTTGGAACTCAACGATGCTCTCTTGCCAGCCAAAAGGKAAAAAAAAAGGCAAATATATTTATACATTTTCCTAATTTCACCTACATTGCCTACCTTTTTGTGTACTGCAATATGTTGCTTCAATTTTAAGTGGGAATCCAAACACATTTCAATAGAATGCTTTCAGTTATTCCAAACTTGAGTCAACATGAGACAATTTTATCCTTTATACTCACTATTCTTCTCACTTTGTTCATTGGGTCTAAGTAACCTTAACATATACGATGAAGCAAAAAAAAAGACATAGAACAGATGTGATATAATAATTTACCTAAAATTGATCTTTTGTCCTAGATCATGCAAATAAAAATAAGGATATCAACTTGTCAAAGATTTTTTAGGAAACATATCTTTTTTCAAACATATTWTATGAAGCTTTACATATCATGAAAATTAGATTATAAACTATTTTATAGGTGCAAAAGCCATACTGGTCATTTATTGAAAATCAAATTCTTTTTTTGTGTATCCTACAATTTTTGTATGCATATCCTCAACTAAAACTCTATTTTTCTTGTAAAATACAATTGAGATATGGCACATGCAGGTGGGGAACAACAGATCCACAATCACTGGATTCACTACTAAGAGAACTGTGAATGCGTTTTGGTTCTGCCAACTTACCTGATGCGTAATGCTCGGGTCAGACTCATCAAATGGAGCTCCATCTCCTTCCCAAGAGACTGTTCCACCAAAAGCAGAGATCACAAAAAGCAACGGCTCCCGGGGAACCTAAACTCATGTTGTTAAAGAATCCACGCATTAATTAACGGCAAAAGATCAAAACACACAATGCAAGAATGTGAAACAAGCTAGACCACAAGTTACCACAGATAAGTACATTGTTCCTTTGATCTGATTTTATTGCTACCACATGCACTAAGGAAAGGAAACATTGAGAAGGCAAGGATCAGTGGACAGCTTAGCAAGTTAGCCCAAGTAATTTAGGCCGTGTTTGAGATAGTTGTTTCCCCCATTTCTCAGTTCTTCTTTTAAAACACAAGAAAGCAGAAAAGATGGTTGTGACTTGTGAATGTACGGGACCATATGTAATAAGTGGTAATAAGTGAGTTGGTAGGGGTATTGTGGTAATTAAAAGGTAGAAAATGACAAAAAGAGAGGGTAACGTTGTGAAAAAAACAGTGGGATCTACAATCCTAAAATGGAAATGTAGCAACTAAAAAAATCACCAAATAAGGAAAATGTAGCAACTGAATTGGATCTATGGGAGAGTAAAAGAAATTGATAAGAGTGAAGACCATAAAAACACAATATAAGCAAAAAAATAAATAAAYGGATTCAGAGTCTTTACCCATACTTAAAAGTTAAAACATTTTTCAACATAATGGCAAACTTATAATACATGATAAGAATGAAGCTTCAACTGAAAATCCAGAGGCTGTAATATGATGTACAGTATTATACAAATAACAATACCTCTCTGCTCAAGAAAAACCTCAAGTTCATAAAAAGAGACTTGCACTCCTTTGTTTCTTCATCTGCATCATCCACAGCCTCACTTTCTTCAATAAGGTGCATTAATGCCCCTGGTTCAGCAGGAGCTAGCTGATGTTGAAGTTGTGAAAGTGTTAGGTTTGATTCATCAACTTGACTTAATAATTTATCATTGTTTTCGTCCTTGGGTCGACTGGCAATGAACCTTGAAATTGCATATAAGTCTGCAAAAGAACCAACAAAAATAAGCCAATTAGAGCCTCCAGACTTCACCAAATTCAAATATTCAGTTACAGCACATTGGGCATATTCCAGGGGACTGGGGTCCCCAATTTTCACCGGCCTTCCCGGTGAAACTACTTTTTCCATTCTTTTTAAAGATGTTAAACTATCACAAAAAAGCTCATTATTAGTCAAAGTGTAACATCTAAAAAAAAGGAAGTATATTTATCTGGCTATGGCCCATGTAGAATGAGAAAAGAATACCTATAATATAATTGATTACAAAAACTTCACCRTAAAATTAATCAAGGTATATATTAATTGTAGTGACATCTACAAGACAATTTTYKCATGAAAAATTATTTTARTTTTAGATTTCGTTTCTCCATCCACTACATACAGAGGAGGTTTGCAGAATAATTAATGAAAAATGATAGAAAGTTATTTGTAGATCTCCCGCTATTCTCAGCCAAACCTTCACCAKAAAACTACTATAGGTGATTCATATTAAAAACCACTTCGTCCCAGGCTCTCTACTTCAACTCAAACCTTTTATAAACATCAAACAGATGATTAAAAAATAAAAGACACGAAGTAAATAAGTTGATCAAATGTACTTGGCAAGAGCYTTTGTGAGTCCACAATCAGATACTAAACAAAAGCAATAATTATTGGTTATAAACATTTTTCATTTTTTTTTCAAATGATCAAATCATATCTACCACTTGTAATAGTCTTACTGATAGTCTTCTCCCACTAYTCAAAACCCAAAACAAAACAAACAAGAAAGTCAAGCAGCACTCTCTCCTAGTCAAAAAAGGAACCACAAGAACAGAAYAAATATGAAATTCAAATACTTGCGACTCTCTCGGCTACACATGCTTACTGTGCATAAAAGCATAAGACGTAACAAAATATGTTGAGGCTCTATGGTTTGTCACAAGACTTTCAATATAAAGTGATTTTATACCTGCAGCTAATGCTTCCAAGCGAGGATCAAGAAACGGGGGATACTTCACATTTATGGATTGGTATAATTTGAAGTTCACAAAACCAAGAAATGTCTGCAGCCAAAAAAACACAGTATGTGAATAGACCAATCAATCAAAGCCTTAATCCCATAAGTGGGGATGGCTACATAAACCAAAAGTGATTATTCTGTACAGTCATCCACACAGTGTGTGAATTGATAATAGCTAAAAAGCTTCAAGTCTCAATAAAACTTGACTATGTACTCATGATATATTGCAGCAAGATGAATGATTCTGTGCTCAACAGGTATGATTCTTAAAAATTTATCGCAACCACCCAAAACTACTTGACATAAGTAATGTCATGACTCATGACTAGTCACATAGATACATCAAATGCATATTTGATGAATAAAAGACAACATACTAAATGTGTTAATATGTTTGCAATGGTATTTAAAAAAAAAATTGMTTCATTCAGCTAAAATTTTTAGCAGCAAGATACGTATCCTAGCTCCAATAATTGTGAAAAAGATTGAAGTGTCAATACCTCATAGTATTCCAGAAAGGTTAACATGACATTAAAATCAACATCATCAGTCAAGACTTGTTGGATTGAATGAGGAGCTATCCATGTTATTTTTTGTCCATCAACCTCTACCTGACACATGTATGTAAATTGTAACATGATCAACATCAGTGCATTAAACAGGAAATATGACATGGAAGACAAAAAAACAATGCTTATTCACATCAAGGCTTTTAAATCTCAGATACAGCCACAATTGCCAACTTGCAAGAATCATCATAGAGCGCCACTATCTTGGCTGAGACCATTACGGCCTCAAATCACAGTTTGGATAAGATCAAACACATATTGCAGTAGCATAACTATGATGCATTTGAGATTAAACCTTGATCATGATCCATAACAGAATTCATCCAGGCATGCCTCCCTACCTGATAATATATGCCTTTCACTGAGATAAAAGTTTTGCGTAACTTGTGGGTACGTGCAATGTATGCTTGCCATTCGTGACTCAACCTGGACAAAGAAAAGAAAACATGAACCTTATAATCAACAACTCAAAATAACAAAAACTACGCAATAAGGAAGACCTATCTTTAACAATACACATTAGGAACTTCTGTTACTCACCTACGGCAGTTTTGGATATGCTTTACTTCGACTTTTTCATTTTGCAATGCTGGCAAAGCAGCAAACAGGTGCACCATAGTTAAACAATCATCGATGTCTCCCAACGCATCAATAAACCTTGGGTACCTAAATCACCAAACGAAATGCACAGATCAGCATACTAAATTAAACAAAAAGCAATACATTGGTCAAAACAGTAATATATACCTCTCTAAAATAAGCCTATCTAGACGATAAGTAGGCTTAAGTTTTTGAAGACGCTCAGCWCGAGGCTTATTCTTCTTTGACAAAGCCTTCTTATACTTCCTGTCATGTGCCCTGATGTCACGGTGTATATCCACAAGTGGATCATGATGTAGAAAGGATATGTCCTTGGTATGATAATAAGTCAGGTGATTTCCCTTTACTTTCTTCTTGGGGTCGCGAGGGAATATACCCTTCCAAATGCATAATTTCCTGAAGATAACCAAAGTAACAAATTAAAGTCACCTCAAAAGTAACAACTAATAACAAAATCATAACAAACGAAACAAAGTAACCAATAATTGGAGAAAGGGAGGAAAAAACATCTCCTTGCCATTTTAAGCAAWCCCTGATCGAGCATTGGGTAAATCATGCCCCCATTAACAAAATCAGCAGTATTGCTCAAATGCTCAATTAAAGATACATGCAACACTACAAAATAAGGTTTTTTATTAGCTCCCCAAAATGTTCCAGCGATTTCTTCCACAATTCCCCTCAACAATCAAATTCCATATTCAGGTAGCAGGCACCACTTATGTGACTAAGGCTTTCYATTGATTGATTGAATTGCAAATAACTGCATATTAATTATTGGTCATTGTTCATCAAAACAGACTGTTTAAGTATTCTTACTAACTTCCCAGTTCCCGGAAACAGCAAATGCATTGCAATTGAAAACAGTCCATCATATGAAAACATCAGAAAACCATTAAAATCACATGTCTGCCGCTATGTATAAAGGTTATTGCAATTATGACGCCGCGCGCAAACCTCAGGTCGAGTGAATTTTCATCGCAACCATTTGTTGTAAACTTGTTGTTGAAGCTGCTGCCTCATCTGCTGCTGTTGCATAGGGCATACGTAGGAGCGCAACAATGCTGCTATCGTGTACTGCTGAACTTTTGTGCGCGCACCTCTGCTTGCTGAAGAAGAGCCTGCATTGATGGGTTCTGGTTCTGCAACTGCATATCTCCGGTCTCGCAGGCAATTGCTAAAACTTGCTTGTTGCAAGATAATTCCTGTTTGCAATCCAGCCTAGGCTTTCTTTCATGAGGGTGATAATTAGCAGGATCTTGCATATATGAGAGTTGGAATCCTTGTGTGCCCATTAGAAGAGTGAGTTGGCCTGTTTGAGATTGCAGCCATGGGAAGACCGCGATGAAACCTTGCTGAAAATGCTGTTGACTGCTTGATAAGCTTGTTGAGTAATAGGGTCATGATGAGAAGCCTGGTGCTGTGTTGTGTTGGTCCAGGTCATTTATTACAGGATCCAAAACGCTAATATTTTGGATGTAATGACATTGTGATGCGGGTAATCTTGAAAATATGATTCTGTTGATGCTGGCACTTCTTTGCAACTGAACGGGCCCAGCTATTAAAAATCAAAACAAACACAACGATCCAATATCGAGCTATAAATTCAAACAAACCACACGTCCCATTTCAGCTATAAAATCAAATAAACCACACAATCCCAATTCAGTATAGAATCAATCAACCACACGACCCCAAATGTCAGCTATAAAAAATCAACAAACCAGAGCGATGGAATTTCGTTTTAGACAATGGCCACTACACTGAGAAACTCTTTAGACCTTTTGTTTTGATTTTCCTGACGTTTTATTGAAACTTTTCATTGATGACTAAACTTAAATACTGATATGCCCAGCTCACCCCGGCAGCTAATAAGGTTTTGGCAATTGCCATTGTCTGTCTTGTCAACTCAATGAAATATTCTTGAACTCTATCACACACTGAATTCAAATTAGTGCTCAACCGAATTACAAAGATATTATTAAACCATGCATCAGTTGTCAAGTACATATCGTTCAGAAGTAACTCAATCATTAGATAATCAATCAATTGAACATTATAAGAGATGAGAATGGTGAGTTTGTGATAAAGTCCTGAAGAATAAATCGAACACATAATTGAATAAAGTCATATGCATTGTTTCATCACAAATCAGAATATGCTACGTAAGAAGTGGATATGAGTTAGAAATTTGAATCTCTTCTACCTTGATAAGTTCGTAGACCTTGCGATTGGCAAATGGAAATTAAAAAGTCGAATTCGACTGTTCGTGATTATGAATAATGAGAACGTGCATTATATAACAGTTAGGTTTTTCGGTGTTGAACACAAACGAAAAGAAAGTTGTGTCGTAGAATGATAGAATACAATTTTACTTTTGTTTACAACAAAAAAAAAGAATTCGAAAAACAACAAAGCAACCCTAAATCCAACACCGCACTTTCAACATACTCGGAATTTGAACCCTAAATTCAGATCTCAAATTCCTAATAATAAACAAACCCTTACCGCTTAGCAAACGAACCAATCTCTTGACCCTTTTCACGTCCCATAGTCGCATGCGGCCACGTGGATTTCCGATGCATCCTCGACCTCCCCCTCACCTCCAAGATGCACGACCTAAACCCTACCTCTTGGACCCATTTTTGACGCCGTGGGTTCGCATGCGTATTATCCAGGAATGTGCGACCAAACGCGGCGAAAATAACCGACATAACGACCGGCGAATTGTCGAGGGAATAGGAGGAGGAAAGGCTGGAAAATGGCGCACAACAAATGGTGAGAGCAATGAAATGAAGAGATAGGCTGCAGTATGAAATGAAGGCAATGGCAATGGCTGTAATTATTGGAAATTCACACGGGCAAAATGGCAGGGCACTGTTCATACTGTACTGGGTTACACCCCATCTCCCTTTTGTAGGACTAGTGTGCCCGCGCGCGCACGCCGCTGGGTCCACTTTAATATATACTAAAAATGTAAAGTTAATATTTTGGCCAATTTAAATCGATAAACCATAAAGCTGAGAGATGTTAGAACAAACAACATTGTAATCTGCAAAGCAATGCTACATTAAATACAAGAAACAAAAAACATTATCGTCATTAAATTGAGTAATCCCCCGATATGATTTCTATACCCATGAATCAAAACGAACCACGAATTCAACAAAACACATGAATTTGAACCCTAAAATTTGAAGTAAACCTTAATTCAACATTGTAGTAAAACTAAATAGAGTACATATTAACTGTGTTTACTAAACCGGTAGCTTCTCTGGATCTCCCATTCACAAGGTATTGTTTGGAACTGGTTGAACACTGGACTTGAAAAGTACCATTCCCTGACTTTGGAAGGGCCACATTCTATCAGCGATCTTCTTAACTTTTTTTTCTTGGACCTATCAAAAATTGCAATCAAAAGAAAAAGATCAACTATAGAGGATATAAATTTGCTGCATAACTGTTGACTCAAAATAAAGGAAAATTTTCTTCTGTTTGAGAGGATTGACAGTTGTCTCTCGCATCGCTGGTGTTTTCGACTATCTGTGCCGACACGTTTAAAATGTCGATTTTCTATCCTCATTCTTAGTTGTGGGAATTGACGGAATGATGGTTGTCTTCAGCCGATAAGATTTCGCTTGTTCTTATCGGACACGTATGAATACCGATTTGCTATAATTTCAATTTTTTTCGAAAACGCTAAAAAAAATACTTCTTTCTTTTCTTTATAATTAGATTCTTTATTTTTAAATTGTGGATTTCAATGCATTTTAAGTATGATTGGAGAAGCAGAGAAAACAATAAAATGAGTCCATATGATTGAGAAAGATATAATGAAAATATTGACAAAAATAAAAGTTTTAAGCTCCCAATTTTGTTCTATCAACAATAGCATAGATAGTGGTATAGATGAAATAGATGACCTTGTTGAGTAAGTTGTTGTATAGAACTCACACAAAATTCAACTATATATTTTTCAATGGTTGCAGCTCTCATTGCTATTACTGGCTATATTCCGCGAGCTCTCATTTGTTTATGCAAGCAACTGCACAACTTTATTGATATTAATGTCTTGTATTCAATTTTTCATGCAATATCATTTGTTTTTATAACTTGTTTGTATATTATGTTTGCAAAAACGTATATGATTAAACCGAATTGTGAAAGTATGATAAAGTGGTGACGGAAGTA
>SNQN01002272.1:15551-45154 GCA_008642245.1 Bassia scoparia | reverse complement strand
GAAAACCATTAAAATCACACTACATACAAATTAAAAGCAGCAAAACAAGGGTATTACCTGAAAAGAGGGAGGCTAATTGAAGACTTTTGACAGCTTGAGAACGTGTAACGTATTTGGCGCGTTACCTTCCTTCTTCTTGCCCTAATCAACAACCCAAAAAAATAAAAATATAAAAAGTAAGAAAATGAGAAAATTAAAGCATTGTCATGAGATTCAAACGAAACTAAAAGAAGGGGGTGAGAAATGAGGACAAACCGCGGTCTGTAATGCTTCGGCATATGGTGAGTGAGTTGAAGAAGAAGAAGAGACAAACCGCGAAGAGGATGTTGCAATGACGAGCTGGTTCTATTTAGGTTATACGGAGTATTGTGTCCTTTTTTCAATTGAGGGTTTGTTGAGGGGTTTGTGCCTTTGGTAATTGATTTTTTTTCCCCTAATTGATCCCATATCCCAACCTTTTGGATGGAAGTTTTAACCAGTTGAGTTATTTTTCACTTCTTGTATAGTTGAATAGCACTATAACCATGCGATGCGTGTGATTATTTTATACTAGCTTCGTCTTTTTTTATTTGCTACATTTTCCTTATTTTATGTCTCTAATTACTTGCTACATTTCTATTTTAATGTGTGGTCCCATATACTTCGTACTTTTTTACTATTCTACTATGACTTTTTGCTTTTTACTATTATAATCTCAAAAAGTACACATTAATTTTTTATCTCATCATTTATGTACTATGTTGTGGACCTACATATTTCTTTGGCTTGTAAAAGCACAATGTAACAAGTAAATATAGACGGAGGGAGTTAACTTATGCAATCGTTGGACATAATTCCAATTGACAATGACGGAGAGTTATTATAATTTCAAATTTTTGATGTATTTCTTTTTATTGAATTTCAGACAAAGTGTTTAAATGTTTGGTGTGGTTTTAATCAATTGATTACTTACACTAACATATGAATAGTTATATTGGTCAATATATAATATTATATGAGTAATTAATATTGGTTCGAATAAGAATTTTATAGCTATTTAATTCAATATTTTTTCAAAATAATTTTTAATAATTAAGTGTTTCATGAAAATAAATTAGTTTAATGTAATTAAAATGTAATTAATAAATTTTTATTCGATTTAATCATACTAATTAATAAACTTTCATTATCTTATTTATGGTGTATGTTATTTGCGGATGATATTGTATTGGTGGATGAAACTAGAACTGGGGTTAATGCCAAGTTGGAGCAATGGAGCACAGTGGAATCTCGAGGATTTAAGCTAAGTCGGAGTAAGACTGAGTATTTGGAATGTCGATTTGGTCTCAAGTGGGACCAATGATGGAGTAGTGAGGTTGGACGGAAAGGACTTGACATGAGTGATTGCTTTAAGTATCTTGGGTCAAATCATCCAAAGAATGGGATATTGACCAAGATGTGGCTCATAGGATTAAGTCAGGTGGGTTAATGGAGAGCGGCCTAAGGATGTTATGCGATCGAAGCATCCCTTTAAAGCTGAAGGGAAATTTTACAGGACTGCTATAAGACCAGTTTTGCTTTATGGTACGGAATGTTGGGCCTCCAAGAAGAGCATGTTCAAAAGGTTGGGGTCCACGAGATGCGGATGTTAAGATGGATGTGCGGAACACTCTACGAGATCGAATAAGAAATGAAGTTATCCGCCAGAAAGTTGGTGTTGCAGATATTGCAAGCAAGTTAAGGGAAAACCGCTTGCGTTGGTTGGGCATGTAAGACGGAGACTCAGGGGCACCGGTGCGAAGAGTGGAAGAGTGGATCAAGGGGATTTTAAACGAGGTAGAGGAGACCAAAAATGACTTGGTGGGAGGAGTTAGAAAGATCTGAAACAGTTGGATTTGCAAGAGAGTGAGGCTCTCGATCGGAGGGAGTGGAGGAGGAAAATTTATGTGGATGACCTCCCGGAATCACATTTGGTTCATGTAGCCGCCCCACATATGGGATTAAGGCTATGGTTGGTTGATTGATTGATTGATATCTTATTATGGGAATAAATTAGTCAATGTAATTAAGTTTTTATTAAGGATTTTTTGTTATTAATCACCTCCAATTAGGGTCTTTCAAATTAATCACCACCTCATTAACTTATTTTACACAACCACCTTACAATTATGCAACCTTTTCAATACCACCACGTAACGTTTTTTCGCCAAGTTTCGTTATTATTTGGGCCCAAATTTCGAGATTTGGGGAACACCGTTATCTTTTCTTACTTCCCAAATCTCCTTAGCTCGTTTCTTTCTCATTTTTAGTTCGTTATCTCGAAATTGGGCCAAATAATAATGAGAAAAATCGTCATGTGGTGGGTATTTAAAAAAGTTGCATCATGTACGTGGTTCTGTAAAATAAGTTAATTTAGTGGTGATAATTTGAAAGACCCCTAATTGGAAGGTGGTTAATAACAAAAAATCTTTATTAATGCATATACCTTTTTATAATTGCATAATATGAATCCCGTACACCATAAATGTGTGAGTTTTTACTTTGTTCCAAATGTCAATTACAATACTACCCTCCTATACTTATATTCACAACATGCCATTCATTCACTACACTGTTGTCATTCACCCAATACGTATATACACATTGCATTCATTCACTACACGTGTTGTCATTCACCCATATACGTTATACACATTGCATTCATTTCCCTCACCTAACATCTCCTTATCATCTTGCTCTCTCTCTCTTTGTTGTTGCTTGGCTTGAATCTTTCTGATTTTTCATGATTTTGATGTTGCATATTCCTTTTGATGTTGGATGTCGTTGTAATTTGCGATCCACCTGATGATCAATCATGCCCTATTACTTGCGGTTTCCTTCGATGGGTCTAACCCTGCGAACCATGCAACCCGCCATGGTTGTTCGAGCTAGGATGCTTCGCGGCGAGAGCTGCTTGTGGCGTGAGGTTAGTGGCTGCTCGCTTGGCTAGTTTAAGTGTTCAGTTTGGTTTGGTTCTGTTTCGGATGTTGTATTCTTGTCGTAAACAAGAATAGGCTCAATTGATTATCACATTCTTTAGCACCCATGAAATTAAGCACTCAATGAATTTAAGCACCAACGAATTAATTTAATTCTAGGTTCACTCTGTTCATGTTTGATTCAAATGTTGTTGATTTATTTCATTTTTTCACTGTGGATAATTTAGATCTGACTCGGGGTGTGAGAGTGGGTTTCTGCTTTAGCTACTGTTTACAAATTGTTGGAGGTTGGGGATTTGAGCTTGTTTGAAGAATTTGATTGGGGTGAATTGGAGGTGGTGTATTGGGTTGGTTGGGTGGGTTGAGCCTCCTTTTAGGTCCTTTGGTCATGATTTGATCCAGAAACCTGTAATTTACAGGTTGATTTTTCACTTGATATGGTTTGATTCAGGACGAAACAGAAGAAAAGGGGACATTAAAATTTTTTAACAAAGGGAGAGAAAGATAAACCATGTCAATGCGATCCTGAAACAGTGATGAATTTATAATAATGGTGATGCAATCCCATTGCCCTATCAGCCTTTCTAACTAAATTCATGAGCATTCTGAACTAAGAACAATGCAACAATGTAAATCCAAATTCAAATCAAACAACAAAAATAAACACTTTAGTTCAAAGCTTTACTAAATTAAATTCATGTGCAAAAAGATAATAAAATCTAATAAAATCTAATATTTTGTTTTATTTTTTACACGGTTTTGAGTTTATTCTGATGTAGTACAAACACATACTTTTTGCTGGTGGTCAACTCCAACGTTTGGATGAATCGCCTGCTGATAATAGAGACACCACACTCGAAGTTGGGATGCTTCGTCGGTTTCCATTATTGTGGCGTGAGGTTAGTGTTTGCTTGCTTGGCTGGTTTAAATTGAACGTAGTGTGGTTTGATTCTGTTGCAAATGTTGTATTTTATTTGTGTGTGATTTGATACAAAATTAAATTAAACCGACAATATTTGCTCGACTGCAATACGCGTTATGATCTAACTTGTCAAAACCTTGAAATAATGACACTAGATCAGCATCTGTTGTTGCAAAAGGCAGAAAGATGGTGAAAGGGCATAAAATCACTCGATCAAAATGGATTATGTACTGTTTGTGACCTGACATATTATTGTCTATATGGTAGCCTACAGGCTAACTCGATCAGAATCCCAGAAGTTGTTCTTCTCCTGAACAGGATTCTGAGACACTCAAGAAAGCTTTCAAGGTTCTTCTTCTCTTAAATGCTATTTGAATTCTGGTTTTTCAGAATAATTCCTCATTGTATCTTTTTTTACTATACTGTTTGATTAGATTTAATGAAAAATTAACTTCCAATTTGTTTAGATTTTGATAAAATATTTGTTTTTTGGGTAGTGGGAACTGATGAGAAAGTAGTGATAAGAGTGTTGGGTCAGAGAAATCGAGTCAAAGGAAGAAGATCACTTGAAACTCATCAACAGCTTCACAATGAATCTCTCTTTGACAGCTTCGTCTGAACTTTCTGGTTGATTTCCTGGTAATTTCTGAACTACTTTGCAATTATTATGTAAATTTGTATTGTGGGTTATTTTCTTTATAAATACATTGTTTGTTTGAATGCATTTGTGGTTAGACTGAATTTTGATGAATTTGGGGTCTAACATCATAATTGGCTTTAAGTTGCTTTGTGTCAGTGTTTGTTAGCAAAACTTTGATTGGGATTGGATTAGAATATATGATTATGACTCTAATTCCATGATTTTATGATACTATTTTTTGCCTTTTACCTATCATATCTAATTGCTGAACTTGTTAGATGTATTTTCTGAATTTCTGTGAAAATTACACTGATGAATAAACCAATTGTGCATGAATTCTGGTAAGCTAGGTAGCTGATCCAATATTTGTGATAGGATTTAGAATTTCGATTCAAATAGGTTGTGTTTGGGAAGTCAACTTTCATTTCAAATGCATCATTTGATTATGAAATTTGAGTATTTCAAATGACATGGTTTGGCCTTGTCATGTGAAATCTTACTAGCATAGCTTATTACTTGTAGCTCTAGAATTGGGCAAATTCTCATTTTAAATTATTGGTATCCATCACTATAATTGTTCCAATTCCAAAAATATACAATCCAAACACACTACTATATCTCTCAATCACATGTTAGTGCTTAGAAGAATGATTTCTTAATACCAACGACCCTATTTGGTCATCATACCCATTGGATCATTTGAGTTAGTTTTTTATGCAAAAGTATGCACACGATTACAAGAAATGCTTGTGATTAGGCAACCAAAGGAGAAAAAGTAAAAAAAAAAAGAAAAAAAAAAGAATGAAAGGTTTTACTTTCAATATGCTTGATGTAAGTGGAGGCATTTGAAGTGTAAAAGTTTAACAACAATTGTCATTTGTGGGTATTGACCCTATTTTCAATCTTCGGAAGCTGTGCAAATTGATTATTAATAACTCTAGAAAACTAGATTTATGCACGACACATACTATTCGATTATCCTGCTTATTAAGGGCCTGCTATATTTTCTGTTGGAATGATATTTGTCTTGGTCGAGTTCTGTTCCTCTTGACGTCCACTCAACTTATCAATTTAAAATCTTTCTTGCAGAAAGCAATACTTTTATGACAATGATCCTCCAGAAAGGGATGCGAAACTAATTAATGAAGCTTTGACTATGAAGAAGAAGGGGTGAGACAGTTGCAAGTTATAGTCTAGGTAGCCTGTGCATCTCCCCTCACCACCTGATGGCTGAGCGGGCTTACTGTACTCTATTTGAATGTTCTCTTGAAGAAGACATTGCTTAACTGTGCAACCTCCGTTAAGAAAGGTAAATAACTGGAAAGACTTAACAGATGTATTGCTAAACACATCATAATAAGTTCATATATTCATGTGTGACATGAATTACGTTTATAAAGATTCTTCTCTACTATTGCTTCAATCCTTCCTGTCATTTCAAATCAAGTTTGTATCCTTCTGCATTCCATTGATGTGATATCTGCTTAATATTGGCATTATCATTTTATGGCAGCAACCCCATTATATAGTATGAAATATTAATTGCTTTATGTACACCATGTTGATCGTAATATTATTACACTAATAAGCAAATGCAAGATGTGAGAAGGAGAAAATTTTAAGTATCTTTTTAATTAAGTGCAGTAATAAGAATGGTTTTGTTTCTGTCTTCTTCCTTACTAAAATAAGAAGAGAATAAGTTCTAATTATGTTTACAATAATTAGAGAAAGTTAAATTAAATAATTTCAGTGTTATGAATCTTTAGATATTATAAATTATTGATCGATTTCGCTTAAACATACAACTTTGCAGACTAATAAGTTGATATATTAATTACTCTGTACGATTTGATGCAATTATCACCTCACCACGCGAGTCCTTATCTATGAGCGTCGCTTACCAATCTGCAGCCTAACTCATCCTTGTTGTTGAAGGATAGTATCGCGAACCAACAATTAGGATTTCACCGTTAATTATTTTTTGTCACGCTATAACATATTATAATATGCCGTTAATTGAGTCTGACCAGTTCTTCTCATTGTAATAGTCACGCTTCCTGGAATTACCATAATATCTTTTTCGCCACCGACAAGTATAATATCCTAGTTCTGGAATCAGTACATGCAGAGCCCTTGGGAAGAGCAGTCGAAATTTGGGATATAACACGCGCAAATTCACTGAAGTTTCGATATCTTTTGCTTACAAAATGATGTAAGTTATGCGACGCGATGAACATTTATGAGCGCCAGGAATATAATTGAATGCATTTGGAAAGAATCAAAATTTAAAAGTTTATCATAGCAAGAAAAGTTGGGTGAGTCCTCTGCATAGATTCATCTGAAAGAACTCACCTTTCTTAAGCCAATCGATTTGTTAGGATGCAGTATGGGTTGTTCGCGTTCAACCATCATTCCTCTTGTGCAAAGTTTGAATTCTTATCTCAAAACTAAGACCGCTCCGATCATCACCCTGATAATACCTGACCTCGCAACATACTTCTTAGGCAATCTTCCACAACAGAAATCATTAATCTCCATTCAGGTGTGAACCTCGAAGGCAAGCTCAAGGGCGGTTTGTTCGCGTTAGATTAAGTGCCACTTAAATATGATTTATTAAACAGATCCTATCTTTTGCGGGTCTTTAGAACTAAATTACTCATTTTAATCCAATACCAACTAAATTTATGTCATCAGTAAGCCAATGTTTAATACTGCCGTAAAATTATACTCTATGGTACATGAAGAGATCGTTGTAGGACTAAATTAGCTTTACACGAATGATCTACCATACTATGAATTCACATACTTTCCGTTACCAAATGATTTAACGTGGTACTACCACGGCCACACTTTCGCCACTCTAGCTCACCAAAAAATATAATGAATTTCAATATTTTTTAAAGATAAAGAGAGACGACTTATAAGCACTAGTGACTACAATCAATTAAGGGTAACAATCATTAAGTACTCTACTATAAACAGACGGGGACACTAATCTTCCTACCACACCTTCCTTTTCTAGTGTGGCCCGGCGTTGCGCAGAAACGGCGCGCCGTGCGCGGGTCCACTTTAATAGTATACTAAAAATGTAAAGTTATATTTTTGGCCAATTTAAATACGATAAACCATAAAAGCTGAGAGATTGTAGAAAACAAGCAACAACATTGTAATCTTGCAAAGCAATGCTACATTAATTACAAAGTACAAGAAACAAAAAACATTATACGTCATTAAATTGTCGATAATCCCCCGCATTGATTTCTATACCCATGACAATCAAAACGAACCACGAATTCACAAAACACACATGAATTTGAACACCTAAATATTGAAGATAAACCTTAATTCACATTGTAGTAAAACTAATATAGAGACATATATAACTGTGTTCTAAACCGGTGTTCTCTCTCTGGATATCTCCATTCACAAGGATGGTTTGGAACTGGTTGAAACACTGGACTTGAAACAAGTACCATTCCCTGAAGCTTTGGAAGGGTCCACATTCATCATCAGCATCTCTTAACTTTTTTTCTTGGACCTATCAAAAATTGCAATCAAAAAGAAAAAGAAGATCAACTATAGAGGATTTTAAATTTGGCTGCATATAACTGTTGACTCCAAAATAAAGGAAAATTTTCTTCTGTTGTTGAAGTAGGATTGACAGTTGTTCTCCGCATCGCTGGTGTTTTTCGACTATCTGTGCCCGACACGTTTAAAATGTCGATTTTCTATCCTCATTCTTATAGGTTGTGGGAATATGACGAATGATGGTTGTCTTCAGGCCATATAAGATTCTTTTATCGTTCTATCGGACACGTATTTGATACCGATTTGCTATAATTTCAATTTTTTTCGAAAACGCTAAAAAAAAACTTCTTTCTTTTCTTTATAAAATTAGATTCTTTATTTTAAATTGTGGATTTCAATGCCTATTTAAGTATGATTGGAGAAGCAGAGAAAACAATAAAATGAGTCCATATGATTGGAGAAAGATATAATGAAACAAATTGACAAAAATAAAAAGTTTTAGCTCCCATTTTGTTCTATCAACAATAGCATAGATAGTGGTATATATAGAGTAGATAATAGATGACCTTGTTGAGTCAAGTTGTTGTGTATAAGAACTCACACAAAAATTCATCAATGTGTATTTATTTGAGCTCTCATTGTATTACAAGTACGAACTATTATGTATACACTTCTTTATTTAATGTTTATGTAAAATATCATTTGTTTTTATAATTGTTTGATATAGTTTGCAAAAACATATGGAAAACCGAATTGTGAGAAGAGATAAAGTGTGACAATAGTACCTAATGAATCTTTCACAGATCCAAACCCGCCATCAACTAACAGATTATCCCCACTTATGTACCTTGCCTCGTCGCTTGCCAAGCAACAACACTGCATTCACCATTTATGTCTAAGATGCCATATTTGTCAATGCTTGTACAACACAACTCGCTTAACATCATCCTCCTTAGTAACTTAAATTAAATCAGGGCTAAGGTTTATGCAGTTGACAACATTTGCCGCGATTCGTTAGCACTTTGGCATCACCAACAAATAGATAAGTGCGATTGCATTAGTGATTGGTTGTAGGCACAACCACAATAATTTTGGCTGCTCTAGTTTATTAACACTTATAGCAACTTGGACTAATCCACAACCCATTTATTTATCCTGTATATAAGTATCTCAATTAAAAGTCTCGGGTGGTACAAATGTACATATCAGGATCCGATTCGATCACACCACTGCCCTTGTAGCTCGATCCAATCCGATCCGTAGTATGCACAACCTCAAAGATAACAAACACACTCATTTCAAAGAATCAGAAAAACTCAACAAACCAAACCCTCCCTCTCTCATAATCACGTACTTCACCACCCAATTCACAATGGGCGATAATGCCTAACACATAGTAGCGATCCATCGTCTATTTGACAGTGCAGGAGCAGGCATAATGACAAATAGTGCCAACAAAGCCCCTTGAATAAATTAAGAGTATCCTATATCTCTGACAACACATGGAGAAGATCACACACAAACCTAACATTAATTTGCAAGCAGTATAACTCAGAATACAGCTGCTAGATCTCAATGAAAGGGGGAATAAATAAACTCTACCTCCTTTTCAAACAACTACTAAACCCCTCCGCTTCGGCACAACTGGAAACGTATTAGCGGCCTAAAAAAGCTGGACACGCTCCACACCTCGAACAGGTAAGCATTCTACAGACCACCATCTCTAGCCTAACATAGCATCAGAAAATACACTACACCTCGACGGCGTGGCAGTAAGTCAGTAATATCTTAATCTAATGGGGTAAATAGGTGCTTCTACCTCATTTTCCTAGTTTCCTCCCATTAATACTTTAACTCCCAAGTCCCATTGCAAACGGTGTCTCATGCACATACGCGACATAGGAGATGGTATTCTCCCTTCCTACTTTCCGTGTAGAACCTGTAGTTTGAGGTCATCTTCCATGTCCCAAAACCGGTGTGAAATCGGATTACAGGATTACCCAACCCATAAGCGCACAACACAACCACCCCTCAACCCACCATCAAGCCCTTATTGATCCCAGCTATTTTCTACCTTTTGTTCGTTCTTCACTGGTCTAGGTAATGGAAAGGATAACTGAGGTCTGATGCAGAATACCAGGTCAGATTATCCATTAAGAACCTAATTGAGACACTTATCGGTTACTCTATTGTGCTTTCCACCTATATCGAGGGCACCTTACATACAAGACATTTTACTATTTGCAAAGCAACCGATTAGAACAATCAACACTAGTATTGGAGTTTTCCTATTAGTTCGAGTTTTATGTGGATGAGTATAACAAAAGAAACAAGTATTTGTGCCCCACAATATTGGTTCTTTTGTCTCTCCATGACCAGTTAGGTTTAAGGCTTGGATGGTTAGAGTTTTAATTCCAGATCACAGGCTTTCCCAACATATGAAGTTTCTTGCTTGGCTTTAGAACACCTAGAAGAATTATATTTACTATGTTTCCTCTTCCCATAAATTTTCAAAAAACTGAATTGAATGAATTCTTTACGTCGTATGTTTAAAAAGTCTGTTCCTATAAATTACACATCAACTTTGCTCAGCTGATTGCCTTTTGGCCGCCTCACATTTGTGTTGTACACTTAGGCATAAACCGTGGATACCTTTAGTCCAAGAGACAATTCATTTAACATAGGGACCGATTTGGCAAACTACATTTACTAGAATGGTGATTAAATTCATCATGAATGAATTGATATTAGGCATAAGCTCTAGAGACAAACAAACATAAGAAACATCCAAAGTTAAATAACAATGAAACGAGGGCCTGGAATAAAATAGCGAACCTTTTCTCAAGGTCAATGCAAACTCCACCAGCTGCTATACAGTTTCATACCTACCAATGAAAATAAAAACCATTTAAATCAGACGATTAAACCATGCTTGAAATACTAAAACAAAAGATACATAAATTGTATATTTCCAATTGCAACTTTTTTCATTGCTCGATCAAAGGCTATAATTCACCACAAAACACAAAATAACGTACATCACCATCCACACACACACACACACACACCACACACACACACAGCCGAGCACTACATGCACAAGCACACACACTCGACACACACACACACAACACAAAGCACCGATGATCTTCTGATAGTTAAATGTTATCGGAGTCGATCTGTAAGCACATATCGATACCTGGGACGCTATGTTCAGGTTTATCACCAATCCCAAACTCTCCTTTCTTGACGGTGATTCGAGGAATTATGATACCTCCATATCTTCAATATCTCATCTCATCATAGACTTCTTGAATTGAATCAAAATTCTAAACCCCAACCAAATTCACAACCCGGTACTTAAACCCCAAAAAAGAATTTGAACATGCTATCTTATATCTATTCCCAAGACCAAGAAAATGATCAAACTATGAAATCTTAGCAGATTCCGGTATATCAGAGTCTCTGTAATACTAATGGTGAACAAGCTTAATTGTCCCGGTATTATTTGATATTATTTCATGGAATCCTTCTATCCAGATTACAACATCCCCATAGGTTAAGCAAGGAAATTATCTAATTCAGCTGACATATAATACTCAAAGTCAACCATTACTTACAGCTTAAATAATCATCTTAAAGAATGGTCGTGTGAATCACCAAAACATCATAGAGCATGATAACTCAGTATAACGGAACCAGAGGTTCCGTTGTACTTTTAAACCCCATGTTTGTACCCATAACCCCAAATGAGCTATTTGGCGAACCCAAAAAGAAACCCATTAAAAATTTCGAAAGAAGATCGCATACTCAAAAAACATCACCCCCCAACCTCTCTACAGAAATCCTCGCCCTTACCAACATTTCATAAGTCATTCGGACGAGGACACTTCCAACTAACAACCTCCTACCTAAATTTGAATCTAGTATCGAGCACATCAGTTCTATACATTACTGAGATTGAATATACGAATCCTCTGAATGGACACACCATTTCTAAAAACTTTGTTCATTCACTATAATAATTTGTTTGGTGATCATTCCGTGTGTTAATACATACACACCTTCTCTACCCTAACTGGGGCTCGGAGGGGGCTTGACTGATGTTGGGCGAAAGATAAGTTAAAAAACTTCTCATATTAAGCATGATGAGATACAAAACTACCTATAATCCTCTTTATTGCTATAGAAAACTTAGTCTTTTGATTATATAAGGGAAACAGTCGAGATATAGAAGAGGATAAAAGACATCCTTCTTGACCATTGTGCCTTTATCAATTGACCACATTTGAGAACCACATTCACATCTATGTTCATGGAACTTATAAGTAAATTACCGCTAATTATGCCACATCAAACATCATTGCTACGCCATTGTGCACTATGAATAAGGTAAGATGGCAATGCAATCAACTGCAGGAATTTGAAGTATGGGTACAAAGTACATGGAGATAGCATAGGATAAAAAAAGTTCCCATGGAATTGCGATACTTTTGGCGTGAGATGGCTACACCTTTCATTTGAACACGCGATCATTTTTCCAACACAAATAAGCAAATCAAAGCAATCACACTTACATCAGTTTGCCTCATAAATAGAAATAGGCGTCAGTGACGGGACAGTTAACAGAAATTATGACAAATTACGTAGCTTACCTACTGTGCATATTATTAATTGATATGAAGAATAGCAACCTCTAATATCATTTATAGCAGATGTGCCGTTATTTACTACAATGCTGAGTAATATAACCTATTTATAATTTAACTCATTCTGAGGGATATATCCTATCTATATTACAACAGGAATTATCGATAGAAAAAACCTCTTAAAGTACAACTAACTTCGTGCACTATAATATCTGATTCACTTAATCTACTATGAGTAGATTCGTATACACGCTTCAATCATCTATCTACTTTTTCAATACAGAACATAATTGGATGAGATAAGAAGACGTCTCTGAATCAATATCATGAAATAACAAAGGAAACAATTTCAAATGATGGGATGAGAAGAAATGAAGATAACTTTATCACCAGCGAAATGATTTACGTAGCCTGTCAATACTTACTTAACAATATAGTCATCTCTCAATCCCACAGCGTATGCATAATTCCACCAACCCTTCCACTACATGTGGACACACTCTCGCATAACAAATGAACCCTCACAACCACCCGGAGCGCATAAGGCCAATCCCAATCCAACTCCCATTCGTCTCAAAGATTCTTACCCAAAGCCATCATTCCACACAACGTACGCCCTTGAAACGGGGAGAAATTGACAAACAAAATCATTTGCATAACGTCCCCAACTCATGCTAACACCATATAAGACAAACATTCAGATCCCCTCTAATATTAATGACCGCCTTGAATAACGATATATCTGCGAACCAAAAAGTTCCATCCACACCTCCATCCATATTCAAAAGATTTCTAAAAGCATGCATTGAACCGTAAGATGCATCTTCTAGGTAGTGATCTTCCAATATACATATCACCTTCATCCATTACATCGAATTAACCCAAAACCAACTAAACGACATCTTCAATATTTAGATACACCCTCCAATATTCCGATTACAATTAAGACGTCTAACATGTCATATATTACGATTTGCGAAATCCACAATAGAGAACACGAGTAAAGACTACAATTGCAAATTAAACCTAACAAAAGCAGGCTTAACATCAAGCAAAGGGAAACATTTACAGATACACGTCTATGGAAATGCACTACTAATTAATGGATGTTGGTTCCTATGGATCGATTGATAATTGGAAACAAAAACAAGCGACAATGGCTGACACACGTAGGCTACGAAAAGCAAGATCCAAAAAGGATCACTGTCTAAATGTGTATGCTACATTAATTAAGTGATGTTACATTAGATACTCACCAAACAGAATTTCTACCACCTCACAACAAACAATCCCATAATTGGATTGTTGAAGTCGGAGGGAAGAGCGAAGAGACCCACTGTCTAGTTCTAGCTAGAGCATTCTTCGAAGACAATGTCAGCTCTTCAGGATTACTCCACATGTGAGTGGATGGGCCTCGGGCGGCCGGGCCTGTAGTGCCTACGATCCAATAATTGGGACACGGTTCATCTGTGTCGAGCTTGGAAGCCCCCAGTCTTTTTCCACCGTAAACAGACTGGCCCACTTCACGGTTGGACACATTTCTTGTCTGTCTTGTCCTGACATACTCACTGTCTTGACTCTTGACCTTGGAAGGTTGCTGAACCCCTCTCCCAGATAGTGATAAGTCGTACTCATTCCATGTGAAATTATCTCACGGTTCCACCTCCGCCAATTTCGCAACACTTCCATAGAAGAGAGGTGTAAAATAACACGAGCAAATCGTTCAAAATCAAATTCAATGAAACACCTTTATCGTAAAGCCGAAATGGTCAGATCGTTTCCCTCTATAAAAAATCTATCGCAAAAATTTTGGAAATAAAGGTTAATGCTAACATTAGATGTAAACTCAGGTAATATAACATGAGAGGAAAGAGAGTTGATAATTCAATTACAAATGGATGGAAGTTGTTATAAGAAAATGACAATAATAAGCCAAAATAGTGGGGCTCCCAAGTTTTTAAGGATTAAAACTCTTGTAATTTTTCCTAGATCAAAAAATACGCTAAAACACAAAACAAAGAACAAATATACACCAAAGAATGTTGCTGCAACCATTGTCTGTACCCATGCCGCGCACTTAATAGAGACACAGATTGCTAAAAAAAATCGTCTATTTTTTAATTCTGCCAATTTATCCCCCCTTCATCACGGACGGACCAAAAAACACAACCTAGGCGATACCATCGACCATGGTAGATATAGGAGCGTACCCCTATATTGTCCTTTCCAAAACTAACGCACCATAAATATGAACCTTATAACAGAAGCTAATTTTCCAACAACACCATTACAAATCTAATACCTCACAAAAGTAGAGTAACTATTCATGAACGGGATAAGTGGAAATTCAATAATAACTGATATCTATCAATAAATAAGTAATCTATATAATCAAGCGAGGCATTGACACCGGCGAGGTAAAAAAAATGAATACAGACAATATCTAATCTTATTGTGAACAAAGAAAATCACGACAAATAAACGAGCACAAGAAAACAGTGATCAGTCTCTTGACAACGTGTATCGACAGCAGCAGCGGCGTTAAGAATATCTGGTACATATACAAGAAATGAGATGTATGTCTCAAGAATTTCTAATTTAATATTAAATTCTCTCTTCAACTTCATTTTAGCCAGTATATATGCAACTAATAAACTACAACAAAAATAGATTCATTATTTTTTATGGAACATGTATTTCATCAGAAGCGACAGCGGCCAGTCGAACAGGGAACAGAAAATAGCTACACAAACGAAATTGATACTTCGTAAATGATTTTCACCATATAGCCCACTAAGAAAGACACTTTACACTACTTCTCATGAAACGCATATGCCTGAGGAGTTGTGTTTTCAACGGGTTTGGACTCAGTCTCGTTTTAAATGTTAGGCCACATCACGGTAACATCGACAATATTAAGAAGACACATAAATTAGAACAATGCGAAATAAAGAATAATTTTACATATCTGAGCAGTCTTGTCATATGCCTATTGTGTGTTATATACACACAAATTCTCTAATACTGATCCCTAAATCGTAGAAACTTTTGCAGCTAAACTTTCGTAAGATGTATGCGATAAACTATATTATACATTAAGTCCTAAACCAATTTCATCCTCTACCATCACATTCAATCCAACAACTAGAAGTGGCACCAACACATCCAGTCGCATACCCTTACACAGATCGCCACTAATCCGGTTAGTAAGGTCAGTCGGCTCAAAACTAAGACCACCAAGCCAATTAAAAACCGTATTTTACTCTCCAACACCAATCGTACCATCCACAATTATACATTCCTTCAAATCATTATCCACTCCACTTCTCTATTTCCCCCCCCTCCAGGATTTGACCCCCTCCGGCTAGTACTCACCACAGTGCCCCAACTACAAGAGAGACAATCTCTAGGCCAACCCAATGCCGGGCTTGTGAGGGTGCGAAAATAGTTACCCTCGGTATCGAAAACGCCAATCACCAAACAACCATGAATCTTAGCTGCATGCACCCCTGTACGCCTTCCGCACAACTGTTCGCCCTCGGCACAACCCCCCCCCCCTCTTACTTTTATTTGTATCTATTCGACTAGACCTTACATGAAAACCTTGACTCTAACCTACAAGGGTATATCTCTAATAAGGGTTTAAATATCTTAGTCTACGATATAAATGCTGAGACATTCTATCATCTATACCAAAGAGATATGCGTATCTAGGTGCTGACGTGGATTCTCGGTGTATGCGATTGGTGGCAAGCGTAGAAGGAAGTCTGCAAGAGTGGATAGCAAAAATGATGAGTAGTACGAATAAGCGATCGTCGGCTGCTGTTTCCCTTTGCTGTTGAAGACTATACGTAATTGCATTGGTGCTCACATGTTTAAGTGACTGGTCGATAACCCTATGTACAGAAGTGTGCTACTACTATTATTAAGAAGTTCGTTGAAAAATTAACATCTGAGTTATTCGTTACAGAGCTGGACATTGGTCTAACAATAGAAATCTTGCAACACTATAGCGACATATTAACACATTCTAATGGATGATAAACAATCATTATTATTGTTTTGTCCCTTTCGAGCACTAACCCAAGGAGTTCTCAAAAGAGTCATCCTTCTCCCACTATCACAGACTTACACAAAGAGATAAATATTTGCTGACAGTTTCTACTAAACTAAAAGCCACCATCTAAAAAGAAAGAAAGCACACTAAGATCATCAAAGCTTGAATTAGCCGACTGAGTTCTTACTTATGCTGGTAAACAATCAATATGCGAGTACTGGAGAACCCAACCAAAAAACCAAAGAATAAATCCAACAGGTGTACTTCCAAACAACATAGCGATTACCTACTCATCCACTTTGATCAAGGAGAATTCGCCTAGTTAAATTACACTCCCTACTTGCATCGGTAGTGGATAATAAGCTTAGTAATGATGGACCAAGTTCACACTTATGCACGTGACCGATATATGTTAATATATTGGTTTTGCTGATATGATAAAATTGATATTGCAATTATTTGATTATATAAGTTAACAGTAAAAATCTATTACCCCTAATGCGACTTATTCACTGTCTTTTTGGATAGATCTACCAATTTCATATTTCAATTTGTGTGTACCTATTAAGGATGATAATACAAGGATAGAAATTAGAGAAGCTTATATATCACCTACGCATGTATGCATATGATATTGAACATCAATGATATTACAGAGTTATAGGCTATAATATTCATGCCTAGTACGCTAGATGGCAATAACACATCATGGATGGTTCTTATTGTTTAACGTGACTCAGATCGGTGTGTATTGTTGTACAATCCGAGAAAAAATAAATTCGCGCAAAATTCACTATACATATTTATCATTATGCATTAATCTGGAATATATGTTATATAATGAATTTCTAAATATCATAGATATAAAACTGGACTTTTCTATATTTTTTCAATATTATCCTATAACTCATCTAGATCTTAGCTCTTGTCTAAGAATTTTAAAGCCATTTGCTATACACCTCTTTTCTTATCACTCTGCAACAAGACAAATAAAGAATAAATAGTGTGTTCTATTCTACTATCTTTACATTATCGCCTTAGCATAAACCCAATAGCAGACTCAACAGATAGATATGGAACCTAGAATCGATCATCTGAATGAATTCACAGTAGACTTCTCTTATATTCGATTGTGTATACATATTACACAGACTTTATTAAACCACTTGGAAGACATCCCTCTGGTGTCTTGTTGCCTTACCTATCATAACATTTATTAAGGTGACACAATTATATGTGTCATTCGGTCCCGCAGTCTCAGCAATTTCTATTCTCGCGAATAATAGTGTACAGCATACTAACCTACTCAATAAAGTCTCCCATTACATTACACAAGAAAAAAAAGGAGATATACCATATGTTAAATTTTCTCTCCTCCCGAACCCATCACCAGATTCACACAAAAGTCCCATTAAAGCTTGATAATCCTGACTGACTAATTTCAGTCTCATTAAACTTTCATAAGCTCAGATGCTTCCGCTCTCTTCTTTAAACCTATTCTTTTGCAAAAAATGTGATTCATGTGTAGATTCTTCAAAATCGATTGTTCAACCAATTTGTACTCACTATAATGCCCCTCCCACTTTTCGGGTAATAATTGTAGATAAATTATACATCACTTCTTCTTGGAATTCACCTAAACATGACATACTTATCGATCCCACATTCTGTGAGATATCGGATTGCTTGACTCATTGCTTTTGGCGTGCGATAGATTCATCTTTCTTTCACCAATGTTGATGATTTTATATAGTCAATCGTATTGACCATCCTTTACCGAATCTAACCTACTCTAGATATCGAACAATTAACATACCACGAGGTTAATCAAATTAATTTAACCTTATGACAGAGAAGAAAATCAATCATGAAGTAGATTTTGATTTGTGGATACGTATCATGTAAGTGCCGATCGGTAGAAAATCTTACGTGTAACTGGAATTGATTTTATTGTTTCTTGTGAATCGATTTTGATGTCTAAGTTTTAGAACTAAGATGAAACAGTCGACTTTAATAAAGCAAAAATATCTGATTGAAAAGTTCAAGTTACGATAATATTTGCATCGTATTTATTTGTGGGAACTAATTTGCTACATAAATTGGAGTATTAATTTATCAAAACATAGAAAAATGTTAATGAGAGGGTCATATCCAACTATCAATCATTGCGTTTGATCTTTTCTTACATTCTATTCCTTTTAAACAATGTGTGCTCGTGGTGACGTTTTGTGTGGTTTTTTTTAAAAAAATTCATTAAAAGATAGTATAAGAACATTATGCAGTAACTTGTAGTATAATTGGGGCTATGATCTCTAATAGATCTCGTGAGAGTTTCATATTCTAATAGAGATATGCAGCTATTAAGTGTTGTATGAGCTTCGATTCTATTTCAATGGACACTCAACCGACCTTTCAACTTCGTAATTCTGTATCTGATTAATACCGCGAAAACTTCTCTGAATGGTTAAAGTGCCGACGATATATTTAATTTATGAGGTGTAGTTTGACTATACAATAAATGTTGCTCATCTTCCCAGCGTTTTTAAAGCCTACTTCCAATGTTGCAGTGCAATTCTCCAACGATAACTTCATACCCAAATCTCTCAACAAAATTCTAAAAGAATGGACCTTAACGATTGAAAATATATGTACTGACACTCAGTATAAATGTGATTTACCATAGCAAAACAAAAGTCGCTATTGTTAATCCATGTGCTATACACAAAATCAGCTAACATGTTCCTACAGTGTCAAAGTAACACTGTATGGCAAGTCACTTACACTTTTTTAACTTTAACAACAGAACGTTGTACAAGAAAGCGGATCAAGCAAGATGGTTCGTACGCATTCATTCAATATGCACAAGTCATGTCAATGTTATGATGGAAAACAATACAACGCTTTGTCTATCCTATGTCAAATTAACAACAAACCAAATGCGAGACAAGTTAAAACATTGCGAGATTAATGAATTAAAAATCTAATTCCAGCATTTTCGAAGACATACTTCGAATATTGGAAAAGAACACTATATCATAGCATGAAAAACTATTAACAACGTAAACACACCTCTATTCCTTAAATCAGCTCGGAGAAACAACTACACACATATACAATAGAATAAATAGTAGAGCTGGCCAAATTAAGAAAAAGCTTTTTAATAAGAACTTGAAACCACAGTTTTTTACACAGTAAAAGAATCAAGACAGTGGAAGAAAGGCTTTGCTTCCTTTTTTTTTAGTCAATAACCTAATTTACCAATTGTGTGCGCCCAATACATCCCTAAGCATTTGAGACATATATCCACAAAAGAGAATTCTAAAGTAATAGTGTGATTCATCTGTGCCTATCCATCTTTTCTAATGCTAATCCAAAAGAGCTGCTACAATAACTATTGATCATGTGATTCATGTAGACCATCTCCAGTTGTTACTAAGTCAATTTTTGGCTAATTTTCTTGATGCTTTAAATCAGATGACTTTCCCTAGGAAAATTACTCCCCCTCTTCCTGACGATGAGACGTCGAGTTCGCCCTCATCACACTTTCACCTTACCTTTCACCGAAATGATGTACATGATCTTTCGGCCTATCTTCTGTTCATAACTGCTATCGATGTTTCTAACTGTATCTTTTCACTATAGCTCTCCTCTGGATGAAATTCGATCACATATACGAAAACCGATGCATGCTTCACGCATTCTCCCCGTGAGATTTTTTACCTTTCAGTCTTCATATTTCTGTATCGATACAATTCTTCATAACTCAATTTTTTAACATAACACTCTACACCCACCCCCGAAAAATAATGTCTCTTTATGATACATAACCTCAAATATTGCCAGTGCCCAACGCGTAGTCAGTACAACCAAGATGCTAACGCTTTCTACACATGTATCAAAAGATTAAGTACCAAAATACAAGCAATCTAATGACATTCTTCCGATTGTAGTCCTCCAACACCACAAAACGCCGAACAATACTAAAACAGCGCACCGCCAAAGGGTCTCTAATTCTATTACTACACACACTACCATTAGACAGCTCGAAAAGTACCATATAGGATACCACTATGCCTCTACTGCATTTCGAAGTCTGATGTATCACTCAAGCCTCCAGTTGGCTTAATTAAATAATTCATCTGTTTTGTAATAACATTAATTTAGCTATGAAGTTCTTTTATATCTTCAATCCTTAAGCGTTTAGAACAGCAGAGCGCATATTATCATATGATTAATTTAAAGAAAATGCCATTATATCACTGATAAGCTTCTGTGCCTTTCTGATATTAGTGACAGTGGGCAATTGGAAAACCATCAGCCCGACTAGCAATACTGTGCAAAGTGTGCATAATACTCGTATCACAAACAAAGCTTGCCGTGTCTGTGACAGGTCACGACTCATAGTTTTTACCAATACAGTTACCCCCTCTTTCCACAGAGACCAATTTATCCACAATATAGCTATCACGTCTGTATCTAGTAAGCTATTGTGCTGTTCTAAGACCCAGGACTCTATTCACATCCAATTAAGTTCATCTGCATATCATAATCTGCTTCATCATATACTCATCAGTTTTGATTGGAGCTCTCCGTTCGTATGGAGCCCTTCCGAACTGACTGCACAGTATATTTTAGCACTCTGTCTTTATTCATCCACCTCCATCAGCACGCCAGCAAAACAAAACTTTTCTGATACCGTGAGTACTAGAATGCATCCGGACATATATCTGCTGTACACGACCCGACCATCTGTAGTGATGTAAAGGACTGATGCTCATTCTTGTATGAGCTGTGAGCCAGGACTCAAGCGCCAAAATTTGCATTTAGATCAGTACGGAACTGTCAAAGATCTCGAGAGCAAGCCCCTGGCCATTACTCTCTGATCTTGCTAAGCTCTATGTTTGTGTTCTCTACTCAGCAAGAGTGCCACTCCTTACTGTCTCCGATCGCACTAAGCTAACGAGCTCTCGGCCTTAATGAATTGACACTGAATCCATGTAGCATCACGTTTAGCTTGGTAACAGATGAATTTGATAATTAACACTTAGGTGACGAATACTTCACAACACAAACTATAAACTGGTATTAGGGCCACTTACCTAGACACCACATCATGTGTTATTAGCCACCCAAACAGAAACAAATTTAGTGCTATCTTACTAGTCTACATAACGCCATAAAAAGATGTTCATTTCTTTAGTACTTTAAAGGTTTAGCATACTTTTTACACCACAAAAAACGGATAAGAAAACTCACTGGTCACATGAGTCCAACACTGCTTTAGTGATCTAACATCATGTGCAATGATTAGCTAATTTAGCCAGACTATGTGACACCATCCACTTAGTCCGCTGCATTTCAACAAACACCCCTTCTCCCAAAAAAAAAAAAAAAAACCTAAGAAATCGAAGCTTCATGTCAAACACGTAATAACATCTAACAAGTGACGAACTCCACATAAAATACATCCAACCAAGTACTACTAAACACAGTCCAGGAGCGTCAACATGCAAGGCACTACATATAAATATTAATCTTTTTTACTTGGAGAAGTAGATAATGCGTATTTTGTAATCTTGTAATTAACCTAATTAACCACTCTTATTACCCAACGTAATAAACGAAAAGGGCTCCACACATCTATGAGACAATGACAATTATTGACACACAATACTTTTCATATTGTAAATAGTTTCCAAAACTCATTTTGAGTTGGACCAATGAACAGCAAAATATACCCTTTTTTTCCCCAAACTAATTCGTCAGTTAAATGATTCTGTTCAGCCCAAATACAAAGTCCCCTACTTTACCAATTCATCTGAAACAAGCAAACTGCAATACTGCTGTAATCTTAAAAAAAAAATATGAACTAAAGTGAGTTCCGAAATTTCTCGATACTAAACAAACAAGTATCCTTTCCGTATGAATTTACCCATTCGATTTATACTGGTTGAGATACTAGCTATTTATCCATTAAGTAATCAATACTCTCAACATTGTTATAGAATAACTCAAATGATTTTAAAACACTACTCAGAAGACAGCTCATTTCCCAATGGCAGAACATCAACCTGCGATGAACTTCAATTCTGCAACATCATCTGTCACACCTAGCTTTCCCTCATATTGATCCAGTAGACATTGAAACACAATGCGGATAAGACAAAAATACTCATAAATAGAAAAATTAGGAATCAGAAAACTCGGGATCGAAAGCAGGAATACACCAAATGATAACATTATTAAGCACATAGTGTAAGTTTGAATACATTCTAGATTAAGATGTAATTATATGCCTAACGCGATTCAATGAGCATTGTATAACATTAAAGAAAACCATGAAGTATGTCTCAAACACATCCGTAATTAACACTCTAGCCATACAAGATATGATAGAATTATCTAGCTCTTCTGAGTGCAAATTCCAGGCTGAGTATCCATTCAATTTAGATACACCGACAAACCTACCTTCTCTAACTAGACATAGCACCCCGATGCTGGCATTCAGTACAAGGGGAGGTGCTAGTTGCCCTTCACCCACCACCCAAAAACTATCTACTATAAAAATTCTCCAAAACCAATGAAAAAGGATAAAAATTACAAAACCAAACTTCAACCACAATTCAAATAAAACCTTTGAATTGGAATTTTTGGTGTATGCAAAATCATAGTGAGCAGATGTATATCTCTAACAGTTAAAGTACAGTTTCTGCGTGTTGATGTTCAGTTATTATCCACAACTGACTGCTCGAAAAACCCAAAATCGAATAAGAGAGAAATTTTTAAGCATCCAAATCAATTCAATTTTGACAATTTGAATAAACCCATTTCAATTGTAAGCATTTAAAATATGGGTGTGTGGTGAAAAACCCATAAAATTAAAAATGTAAAAAAAAAGACAGAGGTTTGAACCTTGGAGGAGCTTCATATCGCAACACCCAATCTTCTAAATATCTTCGTCCGACTTAAGTGATTTGAAGACCAACTAACTCCATTTTTTAGGATCTCAATACTCAAAAAAATACGCCAATTCATTCTCAATAAAAATCAAACCAATTTCTATAGGACTGAAATAACAACCCTTGAATGTATGAGAATGGCATGTATTAAAATTGACTCTGTTTTTTGGGTCTACCTGTCTCACCTCCTGTTTATCCCTCCTTTTTTGCTTAATTTCAAATTTTCCTTTATATTTTTTAACTGAGAGAGAGAAGTGTGAGCTGTAGTGTTATATCTAGTGTGGTAATATAGTTGCTTGATGGTGGGAAAGGAAGAAAGAGAGAAAAAAAAAGGAGCAAGAATTTTTAGAAGACTGCGTTGTTTTGGCTGTTGTCGTAGAGTGTAGTGAAACAAGTATTTTGATGTATGGACTACAAACAGATGAGAAAATTAATACTAAAGAAAGAGAGATTATAAAGGCAAACAAAATGAATGATGAAAAATTCATGTTGTTGAAGTATGCCCGTGTAAATGAGTAAGGCCCACAACAAAGAAACAAAATGCTATGAGACTAAAATTCGAAGACATAAAAAAAGGAAAAAAAGAAAAAAAAAAAAACAAGAAGAAGAGGTGGGACCCACAATGACCTATAGTCTAATGTTTGCCTCCCTCATCTAAGCACTTACTTGACTTCTTTTCTCGTCATGTGTTCAATAGGCATTTCTTATGCTTAACATCCTGAGCCAAGGCCGCCTGCTTTATCATTAGTCAATTTCGATCCACTCTTTTCTCCCTTTTCACATCCTTTTTCTTCATATTTCTCCTACAATACTCTTGATGGTTTGATTCGAACGTATTTTTTAAGTGAATTTTCTTTGAGGTAATTGTGTATAAACAATTAAATTTTACGAATTTTAACCAACCGACGTGATAAAATTTTACTAACATACAGATGAATAGAATTCTGTCATAAAAGATGTAAAGCAGCATCTATGTACTTTATGGTAAATAGTTATTTATCGTAATGTCACTACATTTGATTTGATCTCGTTTGACAATTATCAATAAATCTATCTATGAGATTAGAGATCTACCATTTCTAGTAAATATCTAAGTGGTGATAGGGTATACGTATATTGAGGATGAGAACAAGTTACAACTGCCAAAAAACTACCTTCCATAATCAATCTCTACAAAACAACTATTTCTTTCAAATAATTTCTTTATTTACTAAAAATAAATTGCCTATTCTATTCTTTGCGCAGATATATATTGTAACGTCGTCATAATAAAGTCCAACCACATCTTGATGTTACTTGTTAATTTCTGCTCTGCCCTTATTAACTATACATCTTATCTTCTATTTAGGAAGTAAACATGAGAATAAGCAATATCGAACAGCTCCTAAAATACAAGCACAACCTTGCACATGCTCAGTTCGACAGGGAAATTCATTATTCTTGAACATATCGAGTCAGGATTTCCATTGCTTCAGCATGGCAGCTTCGACGGCAAACCATGAATTTTAATATGATGGCCGATGGCCACGTATCATTCGTCGGCCTGAGTATTAAAGGTGGATGATGCTACACCAGCAGGCACACTGGCCGCTAAGTACATTCCTCTTTCTATTAACAATCTATATAAGAAGTTATTGAAATGAGCATAGGTTAACCCTAGTTTTACTGTTCACACAAAACAATAATCCTCCTTAAACACAGAATTTAAGCTAGATTTTTTCTTTTTTATTTTTATATTCTCTTTATGTCAACTATTCTTTGTATGACAAGCACAGATTGACGGCACTGGCCCTGAGATTTAGACGTACAGAAAGAGAGCTCGTGATAGAGAAACTACGAACAAAATATGTAACATACTTTTCTTGGTTCATAACTGATACTCCGGGGAAACATGAATCTCGCAAGTGCAACTTTATTTACATTCTCCTGTGATCAATATTCTAGATAGCAGCTGAGGCTAGAAGGTGCCTATTTTTGCACTATCGATTCGTAAGACCATCAAGCGGTCAAACAGAAATTGGATTTTGTGGGAGTGAACTGTACTTCTTTCAAACACCCTGCACGTAGGGTGAGTCTGTAACTACGATAAGAGCATAGGAGAGATCGTAGAAAACCAGAAATTAAGACCACATCTAGATGTGCTTGCTGGCGTACATTTGGATAACATCGTTGAACACCCTTTTTCACCTTCGAGCCAGATAATACAACAACGGAATCGCCTAATCACAGTGTGTAAAGATCCATCCGTGTCTCCTCTTCATCATACTATTTTCACAGAGGACAATGTAGAGCATTTGGAACTAATGCACATTCATTAAATAGGATATGTGAGACGGCCAAGCCCGCTTAATTTTTACAAAGTGGTCGAGCTTGTTTGCTTCCACATCCACTCTGACTTTTCTATCATGCCGGCTGCTCTTGATCCAGTCAGTCGGCAACTTCAGTATCATGCCGTCGTTGCTAGTCTTTCTGCGTTTGTCATTGCTTGCGCAGGAGAAGAACGAGAATCGCTGTTGCATATTTATTTTTGTTGACTAAGATGATGGGTAAAAACAGTAAATTTTGGCAATTGAATGTGGGTGCCTCCCTGTGAAGGATGTAAGTGTATGTGTGTGGTATTAAATGCCCACAAGTACCTAATGAATCTTTCACAGATCCAAACCCGCCATCAACTAACAGATTATCCCCACTTATGTACCTTGCCTCGTCGCTTGCCAAGAACAACACTGCATTCACCATTATGTCAAGAATGCCATATTTGTCAACTGTGAAATCAACAACTCGCTTAACATCATCCTCCTTAGTAACTTAAATAAATCAGGGGCTAAGGTTTATGAAGTTGACAACATTTGCACGATTCGTTAGCAACTTTGCATCACCAACAAATAMATAAGTGCATAGTGATTGGTTGTAGGCACAACCACAATAATTTTGAGCTGCTCTAGTTTAAAATTGGGCAACTTGGACTAATCCACAACCATTTCATTTAGATGCTATATAAGTATCTCAATTAAAGTCTCGGTGTGGTACATAATGTACTCGGGATCCGATTCGATTCACACCACCGCCCTTGTAGCTRGATCCAATCCGATCCGTATATGCACACACAAAGATAAAAACACACCTCATTCAAGAATCCAGAAAACTCACAACCAACAATAAATCACGCTACTTCACTCACAAATCACAATGGGCGAATGCTAACACAGTAGTTGCTCCATCTTTCATTGACAGTCAGGAGATGCATAATGACAAATAGTGCCAACAAAGTTGAATAAATTAAGAGTAGTCCTATTATTCCTGACAACACAATGGAAGATCACACACAACCTAACATAAATCTGCAGCAGTATAGACTCAGAATACAGCTGCAGATCTCAATTGAAGGGAAAAAAATTATAACAACTCACAACATGCTTGGCACAACGGAAACGTTTAGCAGGCATATAAAAAGCTGGAGCTACACTCAAAGGTAAAGCATTCTACAGAGTACATAGCAAATAGATTGAGGGAGTAGCAGAATACTTTTAAATGTGGGTCATAGGAGTGGTATCATTTCCTAGTTTCCTCCAGAATATTTTTAACTCCCAAGTCCCATAACGGAGCAATAGGAGTGGTATTATTTCCTACTTTCCTCTAGTAAATTTCACTCCCATGTCCCAAAAGGGAGCAATAGGTTACCCACTAAGCACAAACAACCACCCCTTCAACCCATCCATCAGCCCTTATTGATCCCCTATTACCCTTTTNCATTAACTTATTTTACACAACCACCTTACAATTATGCAACCTTTTCAAATACCCACCACGTAACGTTTTTTCGCCAAGTTTCGTTATTATTTGGGCCCAAATTTCGAGATTTGGGGAACACCGTTATCTTTTCTTACTTCCCCAAATCTCCTTAGCTCGTTTCTTTCTCATTTCTTAGTTCGTTATCTCGAAATTTGGGACCAAATAATAATGACGAAAAATCGTCATGTGGTGGGTATTTAAAAAAGTTGCATCATTGTACGGTGGTTCTGTAAAATAAGTTAATTTAGTGGTGATTAATTTGAAAGACCCCTAATTGGAAGGTGGTTAATAACAAAAAATCATTTTATTAATGCATATACCTTTTTTATATTGCATAATATGAATCCCGTACACCATAAATGTGTGAGTTTTTACTTTGTTCCAAATGTCAATTACAATACTACCCTCCATATACTTTATATTCACAACATGCCATTCATTCACTACACGTGTTGTCATTCACCCATATACGTTATACACATTGCATTCATTCACTACACGTGTTGTCATTCACCCATATACGTTATACACATTGCATTCATTTCCCTCCACCTAACATCTCCATTATCATCTTGCTCTCTCTCTCTTTGTTGTTGCTTGGCTTGAATCTTTCATGATTTTTCATGATTTTGATGTTGCATATTCCTTTTGATGTTGGATGTCGTTGTAATTTGCGATCCACCTGATGATCAATCATGCCCTATTTTACGCGGTTTCCTTCGATGGGTCTAACCTGCGAACCATGCAACCCGCCATGGTTGTTCGAGCTAGGATGCTTCGTCGGCGGAGCTGCTTGTGGCGTGAGGTTAGTGTGCTGCTCGCTTGGCTAGTTTAAGTGTTCAGTTTGGTTTGGTTCTGTTTCGGATGTTGTATTCTTGTCGTAAACAAGAATAGGCTCAATTGATRATCACATTCTTTAGCACCCAATGAAATTAAGCACTCAATGAATTTAAGCACCCAACGAATTTAATTTAATTCTAGGTTTCACTCTGTTCATGTTGGATTCAAATGTTGTTGATCTTATTTCATTTTTTTCACTGTGGATAATTTAGATCTGACTCGGGTGTTGAGAGTTGGGTTTCTGCTTTAGCTACTGTTTACAAATTGTTGGAGGTTGGGTGGATTTGAGCTTGTTTGAAGAATTTTGATTGGGGTGAATTGGAGGTGGTGTATTGGGTTGGGTTGGGTTGGGTTGAGCCTCCTTTTAGGTCCTTTGGTCATGATTTGATCCAGAAACCTGTAATTTACAGGTTGATTTTTCACTTGATTATGGTTTGATTCAGGACGAAACAGGAAGAAAAGGGGACATRAAAATTTTTTAACAAAGGAGAGAGAAAGATAAACCATGTCAATGCGATTCRTGAAAACAGTGATGAATTTATAATAATGGTGATGCAATCCCATTGCCCTATCAGCCTTTCTAAACTAAATTCATGAGCATTCTGAACTAAGAACAATGCAACAATGTAAAARCCAAATTCAAATCAAACAACAAAAATAAACACTTTAGTTCAAAGCTTTACTAAATTAAATTCATGTGCAAAAAGATAATAAAATCTTAATAAAATCTAATATTTTGTTTTATTTTTTTACACGGTTTTGAGTTTATTCTGATGTAGTACAACACATACTTTTTTGCTGGTGTGTCAACTCCAACGGTTTGGGATGAATCGCCTGCTGATAATAGAGACACCACACTCGGAGTTGGGATGCTTCGTCGGTTTCCATTATTGTGGCGTGAGGTTAGTGTGTTGCTTGCTTGGCTGGTTTAAATTGAACGTAGTGTGGTTTGATTCTGTTGCAAATGTTGTATTTTATTTGTGTGTGATTTGATACAAAATTAAATTAAACCGACAATTATTGCTCGACTGCAATACGCGTTATGTCTAACTTGTCAAAACCTTGAAATAATGACACTAATCAGCCATGTTGTTGCAAAAGGCAGGAAAGATGGTGAAAGGGCTAAATCACTCGATCAAAATGGATTATGTTACTGTTTGTGACCTGACATATTATTGTCTATATGGTAGCCTACAAGGCTAACTCGATCAGAATCCCAGAAGTTGTTCCTTCTTCCGAACAGGATTCTGAGACACTCA